>PRKT01000296.1:210679-226767 GCA_003671525.1 Saccostrea glomerata | reverse complement strand
GGGGGGGGGGTATCAGGCATTTTAATTGAGGGGACACGAGCATGTGGTAGTAATGTTTTATAAAGTATTAATACCTGTTTTCTATAGTATACTGTTTGCTTTCTATAGTATTCTAAATATCGGCAAAGTAATGATAAGAAATTGCCTTTACGACATTTTGAAGAGAAAACTGAAGTCTTTTAATTCAGGGATAGACAAAAGTAATTCATTCTATGAAGTATAAATGTATACAACATAGTTTATAAAGCTATTTTCATTCAACTGCAATATTTCCGATTTAAAATTGTGTCTATTTTATTAATAGATAAAAATGATGCAAAAATATATATGTTTAAAATTGTTCTCTAATCCGGTAAGATGCTTCTTTTCTTCTTGCATCCATGTACATTTGTTATAATTTTTCTGCACCTCTAGCCTTACGTTTATTACGAGTGTCACGCTGTTGGTTAACTATGACTATGATTATATCGGGAAATTGAATTCACTAAATGCATGTTTTATTTTTAGTGAATTGTTGATTAATTCAATTTTTTTCAAGTCATGCAGGCATACGAAAATAATGACGTCGCACCAACGTTATATAACGTCGTGATGAAAATATAATACTTTTGCTGAAAAATTGTAAAACTTTAAAGTTTTTTTGCAAGAAATTGAGCGAGAACACATATTAATTTTTTTTAATAAATCGATTCTAAATTTACTTCACATTCATTGTATCGAGTAATATAAAATTCGTCTGCTTCGTTTTAATGTTATGATTATGGTTTTAAAATGCGTATACCGACAGAAAAGGGACATTTTACTATATATTTCATTGAAAAAGCGTCATCTGTTCTAATCAACATTAGCGCATTTGAATTACGATAACAATCTAACCACGCAGACGAATCTCATAAAAATTTCAGAAAGAAAAATTCAAACGGAGAGGAGTTAGCTGACAAATTTTTAGCCTATGTTTTCAGGCAGACAGTAAACCCGCGATCTACCTTAAATAACCATGAAACCTCAAAATAGAGCAGATGATAAATTTTCATACATAATACCTTTTATGTTACGGTAAACGACAGCTGTTGCTATCAATCGAGGATATTTTTTTTAACTTTGTGAGGAAAGAAGTGGTAGACATATTGAGTTGATGGTCCCATTTTACATTTAGGTATTTAAATGCATTCGGCAATGTTGTATATATATATATATATATATAAAGTTGTACCTTCTGTTGTCAATGAAAGATAAGCATCAGACTGAAACAGCTAGAATGTAATATATTTGATAGTTTGATAAATACCACTTTAAAAGTTTTGCATCCTGCACATTTAAACATCCCAGTTGGTCAAATAGCTTAACCAATAAGCCCCCTGTATTGTAATTTCCTTAAAACTTTGAAACCATATTAAAGATGTATAAAATCATATGCTTTAAAGTTTTTTTTTTTTAATGAAATATTTTCTTTTTCAGATTTTTTTCTCCCATTCTCTTTCTCTCTCCTTTTTTACAATCATTTTTGTTTGTAGAATAATCAAAGATTTCTAATTAGACAAAATCTAGAGGAAAATTTAATGGACAAACTTCCATAATACATGCACTGATTTAAGCAATAATAGCAATTCCTTTCAATTTCAGATATCACAACCGCTGCCAGATCTGCAGTCTCTTGACCATCACCCAATCCCAAGTCTGCATCAGAATGGGGGCACCACTTCCCCCTCCTCTACGGGGTCACAGAACGACGACCGGCCCAGCAACACGAACCTCATCGTCAATTACCTACCCCAAACGATGACCCAAGAAGAAATCCGTGCTCTCTTCTCCAGCATAGGTGAAGTTGAGAGTTGTAAACTGATCCGAGACAAACCTACTGGTAGGTTCTCACCGTACGAAGTGCCAAGCCACTTGACCACAGCGAGTAAGGATTTGTGTGCAATTTTTATTTCTCAGCTCTAGATGCTCCCATGCTGAATAGAATGTTTCTGGAAAACTGAAGGAAAAATATTTATGTCAAAATTTTTCTGCAAAGTTATAATACATGAAAATTGCTTCAAAAATTTTCCAACACGCAAAAGTGGTCATTTGATTCAAATTTTATGTTCGTGACTTCATTTTTAATTTTTTTTACTTTACTTTTTTTTATCTTTTCATTTGAATTTTTTTCAAAGCTTTATCATTTTTGTTTCTTTTTTTTTAATTTTTTGGTTTTGTAGAATTTTTCCTGAAATTTTCTTTTCAATTGTTTTTTATTAATTTTATTTTCAGTTTCTGTTCTCGTTAATGTTTTTAAATTCTGTGTATGGGTACATATATATATATATGACATGTTCTAGAACTATTATAGTTCATTCACACCAAAACATCTCTTTATTAATGTTGTTGTGTGTTTGTATTATAAATAACTTTTGGTTGGAAAAAAAGAGTTATTGTGGTCAGTTCTCTCGATCATCCATTCTGCATGAGCAACTGGAGTTATTTGTAGACAGTGTGATTGTTTTTCCTTTTCCCTTGGCTTTACTTTATTCTTGTGTGTTTAAATTCTGATGCTTTCTTTCTTGCAATACACTCTCTGCCTTCAATTGTTTTACTGCACTTATAGAACCCCACAAAGCTTTCGTTATTATGATTTGTTAAATTAAAATGTAAGCCACATGTATTCTGATAACTTGCAGTGGTTGTGGTGGTGGTCATATGGTACCTTTAATGTATTGTACATTTAGAGTATGATATATTATAATATGAGACAGATATGATTTCTCCATTAAAATGCATCACAGCTAGCTAGCATTAGTATTGAGCCTAAAAAAAATCCTTGTGTCAAGCTGGGCTAATTTGGGTGTTTTTTGTTTCATTTAAGATTTTACAAGCATATGTTCTCTAAAATAAAAAATAAAAATCCAAAACGAAAAAGGATCCCATCAATCAAGGACATATGACATGTTCTAGAACTATTATAGTTCATTCACACCAAAACATCTCTTTATTAATGTTGTTGTGTGTTTGTATTATAAATAACTTTTGGTTGGAAAAAAAGAGTTATTGTGGTCAGTTCTCTCGATCATCCATTCTGCATGAGCAACTGGAGTTATTTGTAGACAGTGTGATTGTTTTTCCTTTTCCCTTGGCTTTACTTTATTCTTGTGTGTTTAAATTCTGCTGCTCTCTTTCTTGCAATACACTCTCTGCCTTCAATTGTTTTACTGCACTTATAGAACCCCACAAAGCTTTCGTTATTATGATTTGTTAAATTAAAATGCAAGCCACATGTATTCTGATAACTTGCAGTGGTTGTGGTGGTGGTCATATGGTACCTTTAATGTATTGTACATTTAGAGTATGATATATTATAATATGAGACAGATATGATGTGTCCATTAAAATGCATCACAGCTAGCTAGCATTAGTATTGAGCCTAAAAAAAATCCTTGTGTCAAGCTGGGCTAATTTGGGTGTTTTTTGTTTCATAAAAAAATAAAAATAAAAATCCAAAACGAAAAAGGATCCCATCAATCAAGGAATTTATATCTCAAACCCAGTTACCCCCTCCCACCCCTAAAAAAACTTACAGCACTTTCGACATATTGAATGAAATTGAATTATAGGTCAGATTGTTGAACAAGTAATGAAGATCTATCTCAGAAAGTATGGTCGACATTTCTTTCCCCACCCTGTCAATTAGTTTTTAATTCAATATTCTACCCACGATACAAATTTAATATATAGTATTTCTGACTCTAAGACAAAAACTTCGTACTTTTATTTCATCTATCTTGATACTAAATTGACATTTTGTAATGAGAGAAAGGTGTGGGAGTTTGTAAGGGAATCTTTAGAACAATTAATAGGTATTGTATTTCAGTGATGTAAAATATTGGGTAGATAGCATTAGATTATGATTTGATTTTAATAAGTATGATCATCTTTATTAACCAACTCTAAAAAAGGGGGGCTTAACTTTCAAATGCGCTAGGCATGTTTCAAAATGTTTGATAGGCAAACGTGAAAACAGTAGTTTTAGAGGCACTTAGGTTTATTAAATAAATGACATCTAAAAATTTAGAGATGTTTTCTATTTGATTTGAAGTCATTTTATTAATATATTTAATCTTGAAAGAGAAATAATAAAAAAAAAAAATCACTGATGAGAAATATTTCGTGACTTTCCAATTAAGATAAAGTATACTGAGGGAATTAAATACTAGTATTAGAAATTTTAGAATATGTTCAAGGATAAATAGTCTGTGTTTTAAACTTTTAATGTATTAAGATTAAAAAGGCTTTAAATGATGATTACTTTATAACTGAGTGTACATCAAGATTGGAAAGAGACAAGTATTATATAAATCTTTGATGAAAATTTCAGGACAGAGTTTGGGTTATGGATTTGTTAACTACAAGAATCCAGCAGATGCTGAAAAGGCCATTAACACACTCAATGGATTACGATTGCAAAACAAACTGATTAAGGTTAGAAACATACTGGTTTTCTTCATTTACTTCACATACCGTATATCTCGGCAATGTACCAGGGTAATGGTTTCAATATTTATCACTTTTGTTAATTGATTTTAAGAATTTCCTCCTTATGTTATGAAGCTCATTAATGGTATAAATGCTAGGGACACCATAGAAAATATGGGAGCTTTGTTTATTTTGTGAAATCCTTAATTTGCAGCTTCAATACTATGTATTAACTTCAAGGAAATGCACTTGTGGTATTTAGATTGTGTAACATAGCTGGGAATTTTTACATAACTTGGTAATGGAACCCATATTAATGTCTTGATTTACAGTTGATCTTCATTATCTTGAACTTCGATATGTAGAATACCTTGGATATGTTGACGCAATTTTTAGTCCCAAAGTGTATTTCATCCTCTGTCGAACATGCAATTAGAAGTTCTTTTTTACAGTTTAATCCAGTTCGACTTAATTTGGCTTTCTAACCTAATTTGTCCTGTTATGATTTGAAACAAAAGTTACAGTTAATAAATTTTCAGATTTTAATTTTCAATTGTTGCACAACTGTAAATCAACTTTTCTTATTAAACAGCAACATGTACCTATATACTTCCCATGTTTTTCCAACTTTAAGTTTTACATTATAAATTTTCTTGTAATATTTGTGTTCCAAGATATCTTCCTTTATGTATAAATAAAATACCCTCTTCATGACAACAACTATTAGCAAATGTTTTAGGGCTTGGGAAGGTTGCTGCACAAAAAAGAAAAGTTGGTATATATAACACTGCAGATTTTGATATATCTCTATACCAGAGCATATTGATATAGTTTGTCTGGTAGTTAAAAAGCTAAATGTAGAATATTGGGCAGTTTAAATATTTAATTGATATTCCTGACATTACCGGGATAATGGTAATGTATGATATTGAAAACTCTCTTTAATGACTTTAATGAATATAAAATTCCAGCAATCTGTATGCATATATAGACTTGAAATTATTCAAAGATTGTTTTAAGGCAACTTTAGGCACAAAGACATAAATGTTATAAAATATTTTAATGAAAGAAAAAGTTAATATCAGAACCTTTAGGCTTTAGAGTTAATATGGCCAGCAAGGAAACAAATAGATTTATAACACATTCTTGAAGTCAACAGATGGATTTGAGGGACTATGAAGTTTTTGGAATTAAAAATCTGGGTTATAAGGCCCTCTCTTTACATGGAAAAAGATGCATGTACCTATACAGTTCTGTTTCTCATGCCACTCAGTATTGTTTATACAGACTACTAGAATCAGTAGCCACTCACAGAAAAGTGTCCAGGGCTACACTTGTGATTTTATTTTTTGGCAGAATCTGAAATTAATAATTTTATAATTAGTGCATAGATTTTTCTTCTTCTGATGTTTGTAAATTCTTACAGATATATCTCTGCATCTCTTGGTGCAGTCAATTTTATGATATATTTCCAACATATTACATCAGTTAATAATATATTTAAACAGGTGTTGCACTGATAAAAATGTTCTTAACCATTAAACTAAATGGAATATGTAATATAGTTACTCTAAAGATAAAAAGTTCAACCCTGACAACATAGAATTACAATTCTCTGGTTGTTATTCCTTTTTAAACATGATTTTTTAAATCTTTATTTTTAAGGGCTATCAATAAAAGTAATATATACTTCAATTTATACTATCAAACTTGCATCATCTTTATCTGTCAGTGAATGTTGTTTATTTTGAAAACTTATTCGCCCATAGAAAACTCTGGGGCCCGTTTTACATAAGGACTAAAGACTTAAGACCAAATTTAATTCTTCATGTAACTTTTTGATTAACAATTTTATCAAAAATTATTTTTAACTTTTTAAAAGGAATGTGGTAAGATATTTTTACACAAACAATTTTAAAGAGAATGATTAATTTTTCAAAATTTTACAATCATCTGAAGTTTTTGGTCTTAGTCTTAAGTTCTTTTGTAAAATGGGCCCCTGGCTAGTAGGCAAAAACTTTAAAGTTTTCAGTAGCAAATTTCTATACAACAATTGGTTTTCAGATAAAAACAATTTTTTTAGATTAGTTTAATGATCTGTCGTAGGAATATGACTCCATTGAAAGCTGAGGGCTGCGAGACAACTTCCAAGTCAAAATCCTATGATAGACTCATTTGTATTTGGAGAGTTAAAAACATGTCTCTTTATAGTATACATGATATGTCACATATGCACTTAGTTTACTACCTTAATTAAGATGTGCTAGCTTCTTTGATCAGTAAACTGTATCATACATCAAACCAATACCATCATGATTTTCTATTTATATAGTTACATTTAGCAACAGTTTATCAATATTAGTGAACAAAAACTGCTGACATCTGTTACATATATTTTAACAGAGTTTCTAAATATATATTTTTATGTCCTTTAAATTTTGGATAAATTGCTAGTCATTATGGGAGAAGTTAACAGAAAAAGGAAATTGTATAAATAGCAATCCCCCACCCCCATTTTCGAAAGTTAAAGTGTTCATTTCTTTTCTTCTTTTTTTTTTTTTTTTTTTTTTTTTAAAGCCCCAATCTAATCATAAGACTTGTGTTATTTTATCAATGTATGACAAAACAATGAGAACGTACAAAGTTACAAACTGCTGTACAAATTAAATGTGTAAGCATCTCCCAGAGGATCCTGGTACGGTATATGTAGCATATTGAATGTATTTGGAGGTTAAAATTAGGATGTGAGAAGGTAGTCTTTTGCTATAATGTGCAAATGATATAAATTCATTCTGTTGAATTAAAGAATGGTTTACTTGGCTTTTAGCAAAAATGGTTCCTGAATAATTTACACACTTGCATTTTTTCCACAAGACTGTAGTGTATGTTTTTTTTTACTGCTCAATGAAGGAGCTGGGTCAAGTTTATTAATTTTACTGGATTTTCAAAGTCCTCTTTGTTTATAACATTTCATTCAATTGTTATTTTATTGTTTGTCACTTTTAATTTTCTGATTTAACACTTACTACTAGTTAATTTTTTTTCAATTTATTTTATTTTGTGTGTGTGTGTCAAATTTCATTTCCTTATTTTCAGGTGTCTTTAGCAAGACCAAGTTGTGAAAGTATTAAAGGGGCCAATCTGTATATATCAGGGTTACCCAAGAGTTTAACCCAACTGGACCTTGAGAAAATGTTCAATGATTGTGGACAGATCATAACATCCAGAATTCTTTATGACCAAAATACAGGTACTAAGACTTGAAAAAAGACTGCAGTGGAGACCCAAAGCTACCAGGGTGGTCCCCCTCCAGAGTTAGTGTTCCTGACAGGGCAGACTTTTTCCCCTCCCCTCACAGAAGAGTTCCTATAAGGTTGAGCTGCCTTAAGCAGCGTTGTTAGGTCATGTTAGATAGGGATTGCTTTAACACATAATCTCCTTTATCCTGCCAGGTTTCACTTGCTCGTCCAAGCAGTGAGGGTATTAAAGGGGCCAACCTTTATATATGTGGCTTACCCAAGTCTATGACCCAACAAGAATTGGAGGGATTCTTCTCACAATGTGGGAAAATTATAACTTCCAGAATTTTGTATGATAATAACACAGGTTAGAGATGCGTTCAGTTTCTGTTTCCTTGCAGTGTTGTTTTGTGTTGGCTTGTCTTCATTTTAGTGAATCTTTATGATACTACGTATATGCAGGGCTGACAATTTTGTGACCTGTTTGATTTTCTTTCAAGTTTATTTCAAGTTCTTTATTTATTGGTTAGATGTTGAGTTTTTTTTCCTTTGTACGTTTTTTGAGAAATATTTGGAAGTTTTTTACTGATATTCCTATTGGCTTTTGTCCCAGGTATCTTCTTGTTGTTCAACAAGTGATCAGTTTAGTTGATTACTCTTACGTTGGGCCAAAAACAAAATTACTTTTTTTGTTTGGTATCTGCCACCATTAAAAAGGGTTCTTCTATAATTCTTGATTTTGGCAGACTCTAGCTATCTTGTGTCAATAGTGTTATTCAGATGATACAGTCGAAGGGGCTAGGATGCAGTTATGAATTTTCCCTTTATATTTTCCTCATTGCTAAAAACTGTTGGTGGCAAATGCCAAATGATGAACATTTTTTAAGTATTGCTTTGATGGTCCAATAATTTGATTAAGTGCATGTTTTCATCTGCTTCCATTCAAGTGAATATATTATCTTTTAAACTGCGTCTCTCTTTGAATGTCAACCTTTATAAATATTTCATTTGATTCCATTTACTGATAATATCATAGCAGAACCAATTAAAAATTTTGACATTACCATGACAACAATATATTCCTTCTGAGTTAAATTCTTCTGGTAACTATCATACTTTAATCGTAATAGCCATAAACTGAAGAAAAAAAAATTGTAGATGTTTAAACTTCTTCATGCAGGTCTTTCCAAAGGAGTTGGCTTCATTAGATTTGATCAACGAGTGGAGGCAGAACGAGCCATACAGAAGCTGAACGGAACTATCCCAGACGGAGCCACGGAGCCAATCACAGTCAAGTTTGCAAACTCTCCCAGTTCGAACAAGAATGGAGCGGCCCTCACACCCCTGACATTGGCTCCGTACCTTCCACAAACTCGCAGGTTTCTAGGCCCAATTCATCATCCATCTAGTCGGATCAGGTTCATAATGCTTTATACATTCTTGTACCAGTTTAATTCTACTTCACTCATATCATGTGTAAAACCAAAGGGATGACATGCAGTTATTTTCTCATCATGGTTTATTTTGGATGTAGATAATGAAGAACGGCTGTGATGGCCGCATTTTGCAGGCAACACCATGCCATGAGCTGAAATACACAAAACGAATGACGAAAATATTCCTAAAAACGCGTTTGGTACAAGAATGCTTAAGAAATGAACATTTTTTTTATTTTTATAAAATTTTGTATATCTATATATATTTTTTGTTTCAGTTTACTATTGAATATCCTTTGGTTTCATCTTTTTTCTGTTCTTATTAAAATTGCGTTCTACCCTTTGAATATGAAAGAAATCATTCATATTTGATGGGAAAATTAATTGGTTTGATAAATTACGAAGCTTTGCATTCATTAAATACTTTCATTTTGTGTATTGTCAGAATTTCAAAGAAAATTTTTCTGCTTTCCAGCTTTTACAAAGATATGTTTCCCAACCAATTTAATAAAAGCGCAGCATTTTTTTTTTCTTTATAACACAAGTGCTTCCTCTTTAGAAGTTTGGGAGAAAAAAAATAGTGGCTGAAACGCTAATTAAACTATCAACATTTTTTACGTAACATTTCCAGTGTACTTAGTTTGATTAAAAATTCTGTGCTTTTTTGTCAAATAATCTAATTCTACTTGCATGATTGTTGTAACACACACTCAATTCAATGAGGTCTCTTGATCATTACGGTATATTGATTAGATTTTTCTACTAACGACTAGATATATGTTTAAGGCTTTGTTTGAATGCTTTTGTAAAAAGCAGAGCCTCAAACATTTTTATGAACCTTTTGCATAATTAAAATTGTTTGCTCTTATACAATAAAGTGGTATGAACCAACATTGTAGCTTAGTTTCATTTGGAATTTGGCAAATAGAATAAGTATGAAATCCAGGATGCCAAGAATTTCTATTTAAAAAATAATAATGGATCATGCATGTACATATTTTTCTGGCAAACTGGATTTTTTTCTTGAAATTGAAAAAAAATTATTAAATACTATTATCTTAAGTTTCAATATCTAGCGAATTTTAAGCATTAGATTTTATATTTTGTTTGGCTTTTTCAGATATTCCCCACTTGATGCGGGGTCCATTCTAGGAACAGCCAACACATTAATTCCAACCGCTGCAGCCGCCACTGCAAGTAGTGCTCTTAATGGGGCGGGATGGTGCATTTTTGTGTACAATTTAGCGCCGGAAACCGAGGATAGCACACTGTGGCAGTTGTTTGGACCTTTTGGTGCAGTGCAGAATGTCAAGGTCATTCGTGACTTTCAGTCCCAGAAGTGCAAAGGATTTGGATTTGTTACCATGACAAACTATGATGAATCTCTGATGGCCATTCAGAGTTTGAATGGATTTGCCCTTGGCAACCGAGTGTTACAAGTTTCATTCAAAACCAACAAAATGAAGATATAAGTATGCACAGTACTGAAACCTTACTATCTAGTCATGATGCATAATGATTTTCATACTCTTTTTCAATCTCTAGAAAAATAATGAATTTGAAGTGGGGGACATATATATTAGTTGTCTCATGAAATCCATGATATATATATATACCTTTCATAAATTTTTTTTACAACCGAGAGAAATCCAGTATTTTGCAATATTATACTTGTACAAGTCAAAGAAAAAGTCATTTTATGTGCAATGATCTACATAAGCTGCCAAATATAATACAACCGATTTTTGAAATATTTACTATTGTTGGCATATACAGAGGTCTGTGTTACAGTTAGTCTTGTTAATGTAGAATCTCATTTGAAACATGACACCAAAAAAACCATGAACATTGAAAGGCAAGAATCTCATATCCTTCATATTAGAATGAAATACCAAATACTTGTTATGATTTGGTTGTCAATATCCATTTCATTTATGTTGTGTTCAGTGTTTATTTATTTTTTCTTCTTATTACCAGTTATCAATATATTCTTTAAGATATACATATTATGAATGGTTTTAATTTATTGTTTTCATGATCATGGAGTAGATGCTATTGTTAGAATAGAACCAAGTCATGGAATATTGTTTATATTACAAAAAAGAGTTGCACCAATTTATATTATTTCCCCCTTACTATGTTATGTGTATCTTAGAATTTTGTTCAGTGTATGAATATGTTGCTTTTCCTTTGCCAGTCAACACCTAGTTTTGTTTTCATATATATCTGCTGCTTTGGTTTTCTTTGTTTCCTAGTTTATATGTATAAACCAAAAAAAAAAAAGTGCTGATATTTATTTATTACCAAAAACAATTGCACTTGTGTCCTTAAGTAGAAAATCACGGATTGAGTGGTCATCGTGATTCAAAAACGTGCATGACATTATCAGAGACTTATATGTGTTTAATTTTTGGGTGACTCGATTTGATCGTGTCCATTTGTTTATTTTCAAATTGTTTTGTCTGAAGTTTTCTCTATGTCAAGTAGAAATTTTGGACACAAGTGCAACAAAAAAGTTTAAAACTTGGAGAGAGCGTAAATTATATATATCTTGATTTCTTTTAGTTGTTTTTCGACACAGACAATTATTCATAACTTTTGTTTGTCTTGTTTTGTTGAAAGGTTTTTACTCAGTTGACCATCGTTTGATTTTATGTTCGACCAATTACAGCTAAAGCTATTGGAATGCATTTACTTTCGTTTTTAATTTTCTTTTTATTATATTCTTTAAGTATTGGGAACGTTCTTATGACCACTTCTGTTTCCTTAGAAAAAAGATTTGATTCTGTTGACATCATGAACACCATTCATAAAATGGATAAGGTGAACCCATACCAATGTTCAGTGATCGAGCAATCTGCTGAAATAGCCAGAGACTGGCTACAAACAATTCATGATTTTATGAATGCCAAACTGTTCTTCCAGATGCTAGCTTTTTTCTAGCAGCAGAAGTTCCCAAGCTATAAACCACTGTTGTAAAGCTTATAAAAATGTCACAAATTTTTTACAGCTTGTGTGTACATATTTTGAAGAATTTAGATGAAAGTCTTTTGAAGACCAGAGTTCACTCTGTTGGTTTTTAAGTGTAGTCTGGTCTTCAAAGGATGATGCATGTTTCTGGAAAATGATTAGATACAAGTTGATTATGAGAATACGTTATGTTGCAGTGTGATAAATTTAGAAACTAATAATTCTTATTTATATATATTGGTCAGACATTCCAAAATCATGTTATATTCCGTGTAGGTATAAATTTGTTCGAAGAACGGGCCTAGTTTATCCCTATTGTTATATATTTATATTTTAAGAAAAGATACTCATAAGTAATATTTTAATGGCACTTTCACTGGGAACAATTTTGTCTTTTAATAGACCAAACCACATAGAGATTTTATGCATATTAATTTGAATTTAAACCATATTTGGACATTTATACTCCATATATATATATTTGGCTCTTTATATCTGTATAAAATCATGCCTAATTTTAAAATTCATATTCTTTGATTTTATATATATATAGCACGTAAAAAAGTTTTCAACATCACACAAAGGTTAACTACACATTTTGTAAAAAAAAAAGCTATATAATCATGCAGTGGACTTCCAATTCATTCAACTAAAGCAATTAAATTGTCAAATAATATATGCAAATTTGTATAAATTTTATTAAAATGCTCTTTTTATTATGAAGATCTTTTTGCTAATAGATAAGCTGTTTGTAGTGTTGAATTTACAGTTATACCAATCTGTTAGTATATATCAAGCAATATATTTGAATTTTCTGTTGAATGTTTTCCATACTTTAGCTGTGCAGCTATTTTGTAAGCAAGGGTTAAATATTTGTGCCAATTTCTGTACTTCTGAAATTGAAGCACATGACTTTGTGCATGGAATAACTGGGTATTGATTTTACACAAAAAAAGGAAAGTTGGTGTACAGTGTTAAATCTTCAGTTGGAAGTGAAGTTGACAACAAAAGTTATGAATATCAGATTGTTTTTTAAAGTTAAAAACTTGTTTTTAAAAAAGTTCAAGGTAAAAAACAAGCATTGCCCACCTTGATTTTTTTTCTTAATATTTTAAAAATTCTTTTAATGTATTTCAATTTTTCTTGTTCATCTGTTTATTTTTCTTGATTGTTAAGAATTTTTCAATTATTCATTCCATTTTTGTAAAGGTCGGTTGTTTGGCAATACAACTGTGCTCAACTTTTGCTTGTGTAGTCCTGCTCTATAGGTCTGCTTTGTATTGCACCAAATGTTGCAGGGAAGCTCCCTTTTATGTCATCCAAATACTGTCTCTGATATATAATAATCTGCTAATGTATTGTATCCAATCCTGTTGTGTGCTGTTTGTATGAACTAGATAATAATAATAGAGCTTTTGTTTGATAAACTTTAGAAACAGTTTCCACAGCAAATTTTATTGCTTTGCACATTCTTTGAAACCTCTCAAAAACTCGAGAAAAACAAACCACAGATCAGATGTAAAAGTCAGTTAGTCTATTTTGTATTCTTGTCTTGTTTTTAAAATACCTCATGGAAAGAAATGGTTCCCCTAGAATATAAACCATTTAAGTTTAACATTTACATATACTGTCAGAAGTCAGGCAATGTTGAAGGTTGTGTAGAAATACTATTTTACATTTTCAAAACCTTATCTTGTATATGTGCATTTAATGTGGAGTTGTTTGCCAAACACACCTAGTTATTACAATTTTAAATATATTTTTTTCACTTTTTCTTGATTTGCCCAAGTATTGTGGAGGAAAATTTGCAATTCCAAGAATTTTACCATTTGTTACATTGTCTTTTTCTGTAACCAGTTTGTTATTTTGATTTAAACCAAAAAAGTTTGAAAGTCATCTGGAAAATTTTAGTTTTTATTCCTGCAATACTTGGGTATCGTATACTTAATGCTTTATTATTATATGTGTGCTTTTTAATTCCGTTACCTTAGAAGCTATGTTGCTGTTTTTATTGTCTCATTGTCAACTGGATACAGGCAATCCACGTCAGTTGTCAGTTATGTAGTTTGGTTGTATAACAGTATTTGTACTTTTACATGTGAAAAATTAATAAAAAGCTTCTTACAATAGTTTTGTTTTCATGTTTTATGTGCGGACATATGGTTGGATTTTTTCTGAGCGCTTTGATTTGGAAGTGTATTTATTTGAGGTTTTGGTTGAAAGTTTAATTAAGCACGCAACCAGTATTGGAAATTTTTTTCGGGGGTTTGGAAACAGCAAGAAGATTGTTATTTGTGTAAAAGATCTTATCAAACATTTCTAGCAAGAAAGATTCTCAAATTGAAACGACAAGTTTTATGATGTTTATCTGTATGATCACGACATTGCCTATCGTAATGATGTTCCTGAACTGCTTCAAGTGATGAGAAGCGAAGTCGCCCTGAAGGTTCCAATCGGATTTCCTCGTGTATTGAATTCCAATATTTATGTCCCAGTAGTGTAGAATCCAAAAGGTCAAAATTAGAACAAAGTTTGATAAATATACACAGCAAGACAGTTTGGGATAATTGATAGTCAGCTTCCCTGACTTTGATGCCTTCGGTACTCCTTGGTCAATTTCCAGTCCGACAGTACACAACAATTGCATTACTATACGTCATCTAATAGCGTCAATTGTGTAGACCTTTAGACCTGAACTCTATCTGTTTCCCCTCGATGGATTCTTTTCAGTAAATGCCAAAAAACGATGCGAATGGTTCATTACTATTGATTATATTCAATATGTTCTCGTCATCCTCTGAATGTTCTTTGTAAAATCTGGTTCATTACTCGTTCGCCACTCACAAAAAGTTTCATCTAAAATATAATTGGAAATTGATTTTTTTTCCTATGGTAGAAAACTTTATGCAACAAGGATAAATGTTATTGGCATGACAGGCTCTTTAAACGGGCTTTTCTAAAAGCCGCAAGTCAAGTATGAAGTCAATAAGAAGCCTGATTGGGACTGGCAACACATGTCCCGCACGACCAATTTTTCTTGGGGAGAGTTATGTACGATGCATTCCCCGTTCTTTCAACTAGATCTTGCACAACAATCCCCCCAGCAGCTGTTGTTCGTATACAAAAGTGTTACTATTATTTCAAAAATAAAAATCGACACGCCAGTGTTAATATTTTTATACACGGACCGTAACAATGTGTGTGCGGTATTTTATACCCTCGGAATAAAGGCCTTTTGATGGGTTGTAGACCGACAGATGTTAACAGGACCAATGTCTCTCAGCATAAGTCCCATTCCTATGTAAATAAGAAAAAGTCCCGTAATGGATTCTTTATTTACCACGCAGAATAAGACAATATCGATGTTTACCAAATCGATTGGTACAAACATATTTCATTCCCAATGAAGTCAATTACGGATATTGGGACGCCTAAGTGTTGTAAGGATATGTATGACATTATCTGTTCTTTTTTGAAAAATGTCAACATATTCCTTCGGGGAAGGGTTAATTTCATATATGGGCTTAGGTAACCTTTTTAGCTTCGAGATTGTCTATCCAGATCGATATTTCATCAATAATGCACAGCCCAAGTAGAAATAGCCCATGTGCATTAACACATGTGGATTCCACCGTGTAGCTAACATCGTTTTCCCAACAATTACTCGGGTCTCATTCCAGTGTAAATTTATGAATTCTTTATGAAATCGCATGATACAAGAGAAAAGTCTTTTCTTTTTTTCAATCCCCATGGAAAATTCTCTCAGACGGATCTTTTGATCAAGAAAGGTGGCACACATCTTTGCCAAAGCCTGTCTGCAAGTTTACAGGCATTGGCAATAAACACTTACATAAATATGATAGTTACATGTGCTATGAAAACAATTGAGGATGATAGAAACAAGATGTCCAGCATACCATTAGCATTTGTAAGGTGTCGGAACTACTTTCTGAGATTGTTCCCTGTCCAATATGAACGTAGATTGATTTATAAA
>PRKT01000296.1:169539-206302 GCA_003671525.1 Saccostrea glomerata | reverse complement strand
ATTATATCGAATAGGGCCATTCTTTAAACGTGAGAAAAAGTACAATCTGCTTGCATATAACGAGATATAGATATATGTTTGACGGGGAAATTTTATATTTTCGAGGTATTGTACACTCTTACATTTTTTTTCATTAAAAATAAAAGGGGTGGGGGGTATTTTCCATACTTCAGGTGCCTGTGGCCTGATTTGTTTCGGAAATGGAGACGGTAACACCCCAGATTTTATCGCACTTCAGGCGAGCCTAGCGGTTCTTTGACACCTTTATAAACGAAATAATATATCACCCAATCAACTTGCTGTCGACACATTATCAGATGCAAGATAAAGTCTACACAATGCTGCAAATGCCGAACTTTTACTTACATATATAATCTAGTGTATATAGTTTTCAGAAAAGGGTGCGTTTGTTTGGACAAAGGCGAAAGACGCGTCGAAACATCAAGGCACTGGAAAAGATAACGTGTAGAATTATGATAAAGATTTCTGGTAGTAATTGAAGTTTCATGTTTTACGCCACGGAATAATATTTTTTTATTCGAAAGAAAACACACGGATAACTGAGTCTGAGAAAAACAGAAGGTTGTACAATTCATACATATCTATATTGGGATTAAGAACTACAAGTTGGGCCCCTCATACACGATTATGTGATATGAAAGACGGTTTAGAGAGTTCAATAATTATTACCAAAGTACAACAGAATTCTAAACAGAGGAGGTTCAGCACGAAGATGTTTCCAAACACATCAAAAGAGGGCCATCAGAAATGAAGATATACGAATGTAGTTGCTCACACCAATTACATATAATATCAATAGACAAGCGTGCACAATAAACGGCAATACATTAATCAATCTACATTACATTAGATGTCTCCCTCAATAACACTTAACTAACGTTTTATTCTCCTTAGTTCTCTTCTGGGCCCTGTTGGTTCTACAGAGTATACGTTAAGTGCACGGAAACATGTACAAATTGGCCATCCATTTGTATTGCACCGTTTTCTCTTTATTTATATGATAATACTTACATAACCGCAATTTGAAGGGAGGGGTACACGTACTTTTTTTGGGGTTTTTCATTTGGTGCCAAATGCACCTATAGGAAGAGAACCATGAAGTTCTACTGGTTGAAACCAAATACAGTTGGAAACTACAACTGCGACGTTGCAGCATCTTGAACTTTGGGCAAGATGGTCATTTTCCAGAATTCAATAAAGAAATTATTGAAAGAGACTTGACTTTGTACGAAAGTTTGTAGAAAAACAATATGGATGCGGAAACCAAAAAATCAAATTATAAAAAACGAACGTTAGCTTTAAATAGGAGTCATAAACCCTCCCCACCCCCTCACCCCAAGAAAATAAAACGATTAAAATGCAAAACGAAAACAACACATGTCCTTGAAATATTAGGACATCTACATCCCAAAGTCAATCCAACATTTTTCATAATTTAAAGATGTCTAAATCATGTCTTGCGACAAATAACTTCAAATATGAATTCTGTGAACGGATTCAGTTTTAAGTGAGGTCACGGTAGTGCACGTCTGCTCGCTATTCAAACGGATTGTCGTCGGGTTTCATGGATACTATGGAGCCTTGATTGTTTTCTGGGGAGAAAAAACTGTATTATTGGAAACTGTCTCTAATGAGGTATTTGATGTGGTGGCATCAAACCAGGTGGTATTGCAAATAATCAATTGTTAACCTGGAATCGGAACAATTAGATGGAGTGTCTGAACCATGAGTAGATATTGTTTATTAGCAATGACAATAGACGGTTAATCAGCATTTTATCCATTCCTTTATGTAAGTCCTGTTTCGATTTGTTGTTTGCGCGTGTGCTTGTGAAAAAATTAAAAAACGCTGATAAGTTATGAATATAATGCTTATTTGAGAAAAAAATACCCATGAGGTTATTTCTTGAAACTTCAACTGATAATTAACTGGTAGCTAGAAATAAGCATTGAATCTGTCATTGTAGTTCGTAAACATTTCAAGAGCAGACTGAATAATAAAATACAAAACGAACATTAGTACTAATTACAAAGGAAAAAGAAGATTTGAATAAAGTCTTCAAAAATGACAAGCATTTCTTAAAACTATACTTATTAATGATTGTTAAAAAACATGCAGAAAAGAAAAAGAGTTTCATATTAAATACTAACAAGCCCAGAATTCAATCGAATACGATCTTGCATCTCGTTAGATTGCTAGGAATGGATTCATCAAGTGGGGTCCTCTTACATGTACAATTCTCAAAGACTAAACAGAAACTGTAGCAAGACACTATAGCACTTGAACTACAAGTGCATGTTATTGCAATAAGAAAAATCTTGTTTGGGTGTGCTCTGCCTTTTCCCTCTTTTTATGAGCAACAGAAAGGGGGTTATGGCTTTATCATAAAAGTGTGCACTGTACTGCACGTTCAGTAACTGATCATTCTTCCACAAATGTTATTAATTACGAAATTATGACATGATTACTATCGATAATTTAACGCTGAAACACTATGTAATTAGTGGCTAAATAGCCTGAATTTCGGATCTTATAAATGTCAAAAACAATCAGTACATACTTAAATATACAATACATGTACTAGTATACATAGAAGTATATGTATGCAGATACATTGATACATATTAACCACCGAGTATATTTATATCTACAATTTTATCGTTTGAATTTAGGGTGTGTTTCTTTTTATTGAAAGTGTAATTGTTCAATTTACTTTTCCCTCCACACAAAGATATCATAAAGCTGAGTCAAGTTTTGTTTAAATTCTAGATCGAAGCAGAATACAATAGGTTTTGCTTTATACATGTAATTTATTGAAGGAGCTATACGATAAGATAGTAACACCAACGATTACCCTTCATAGCCTCACCTAAAATGTCACCGTCTTACTAGAGGAGGAATTTATAAGGTCAGGGGGGAAGAATCTGTGTTAAAAGTGCATGTGTAGGAAGAAACCCCTCCGGTTCTTGATAAGATATCTCTGGCGATTGCTTATCGCATTGTAGATTCACACCACATTACTTATCCGCAGCCTCAGACAAGAAATATAGCAGATGTATATAGATGAGAATCAAAACTTACATCTCGTTATCAATTGACCGGGTCACATGACCGTCATCAGTGGTGAGATCTTTTTTTTTCCTTTACGTAGCTCAAATCCGTAACCAGGGTACCCACTACTATAGTACTTATTTTACAAAAACAAGAAGATGTGCCTTGTACACGAAACAATTGTCCGTGGTTCAAATTTTGGTCATAGATCTGCATTAAGAATAAAAATTTTGCTATAACACTGATTCTTATAATATATGATCAATTTCTTTAAATTTGTTATAGTCTATTATTTTTATGTATTCAATTGTTTAATCTGCCAGTTTTTATTAATGTAATTTTTCAACTTTTACGACATCTCTATGAAAAGCTCATTGATATCTTTTTCTCAAATAAAAACGCAAGTTTCGCAAATACTCTGTAAACCAACTTTAAAACGCGTCTTTAAACAACAGATCCAAAAAAAAAAGACTTGATCGCGAAAATTAATCGTCTCGAACTAATTTACCCATGGAAAAATCGCGAAATAAAGTCGTCGCGATAAAAAGTTGGGTTAGACAGTAAACGTATCGCGTTAATTTAAAAATATTTCCATTTCTAAATTTTTTCTCTATGATAACCCTTTGAAAGGAAGCGGGGTTGATTTCCTGATAATTCTGCCGGAATGTAAATTAGGCAGGTCGATAGGTCAGGAGCTAAGGAGGCCTAGTATGCATGCAAATCTCGTGCGCATCTGTCTCTGAGTCTGACGCTAAGGAGGCCAAATATGCATGAAAATTTCGTGCGGCTTCCGTTGTGTTTGACGTCAGTGGGCTATTGAAATTAGGATGGAAATCCTCGTGTGATGTTAATCTATGCCTGCTTTTTTAAAGTTTTAATCTACAATTTTATTTCACAATGAAATGGAAATATAAGGAATCACTGTCTAGTTCGTATAGTATGCCAGGGACATCAACAATAGTGGGAAACATGGGATAATTTATGCATAACGGGCTTCGCCCGTTATGCAAATTATCCCATGTTTCCCACTATTGTTGATGCCCTGGCATACTATACGAACTAGACAGTGATTCCTTAAAAAACCCGCAAATATTCTCGTTACAATGCGGAACTTTCGCGAGCGTTATAACAGTTAATCGTACGTGTTTTATAATTGTCATTACCTGAGAGGTTTTGTTTCATATCTGTATTTTGTGGACTGTCATATCAAATTAAAAAGAAGGGGGATATGAGGCATGTGTGTGCTGATGCAGCACCGAGAAACTAAAACTTACTTCTTTATCCGGCTATTCCATAAATAAATGCATGATACGATAGCATATTTCTATCATATACAACGATAGTAATTCTGTTCTTTTACTGCTTTGAATCGTTTTTATATCCATTTCGATTCCTCATAATTGTGTTATAGCCATTTCCGAAAAAGCTTGCTTTAAGATGTTGTAATTAATTATTAATCTGGTTTGTTGATCCATCTAACAAAGGTGTCAACACATTGGCCACTCAAGGAAACAAAGTGACGGAAAACGATGAAATTGCATTGAAATTGTGTACCGTCCACGCATTGTTTTACCGAGATGTGTAGATATTGACAAATTAACAAAAGAAGCAACAGTTTCTTGTTCCCTGTTTTCGCACTTTGATGTCTATTTTTATGCCAAACATTTAAGACAGATTGCAAAATGAACATTTCAGCAAGAAAAATGACGCTTGTTTCCATCATCAGTCGGCTTCAAAGTATTTCAACCGAACATTAACCGCTACGACACATAATCATACACCGGGTAACCAAACACGATAAATGATTGATATTAACATCAGAGGTTAAACCTCGAATTTAGTAAATCAAAAATATACTTCTTGAATCGAAAAATCAGTAGAAGTACTTAATCTAAGCTTCACATTACATGATAAATGTTTGATACGGTCCCTTTAACAGCTTTTAAATCACATCATTTAATTAACGTTTGATACGCTCCCTGTCATGTCTTAACATCCTCTCAGTTTTTTATGATTCTAAATTCGCTGTAGTTTTCAAAAATAGCTTCAATGCTAAAAATTCCTAACTGTAACAAATGTGAATGACTAAATGGTTTCCTCAATGTTCCAAGAAATTATACAAGAGCTTAAAATTAATTATTGCTTGATAAGACGGGCAATATTTAATTTTTAGGATTTCCACCTGCGTCAGAGAAAACAAAACACAGTAAATTAATGCAGGGATTCAGTCAAATCAAGTGTAGTAAAACACGGTTATCCTTCAAATGATTTCCAATTATCACATCAAAGGCTAAAATCATAAAATTTTAATGAAATATTTATGAAACTCAAAGAAACACTTCCATTCTGTATGGTACTTGGTGACAAATTGTCTAGCCTCCAAGGTGTCTGAAACCAAGATTTCTAGACATAGCAGAAGCCCTTCTTGGACTCAACCTTTCAAAGAACATTATTATGTTTCTGAACTATGTTAATTCACAATTCAAAAAAAGGTACTTTTAACAACTTTCACGCTGCCTTTGAATGAGTTAATGTTATATATACAGTGAAACCTGTCTAATCCGACATGCACTGGAAGACAAATATTAGTTGTTTCGGAATAGACAGTGTGTCGGATTGTACAGTGTAAAATAAGATGGAAAAAATAGAATGGGGAAGAAATGTTATGTCGGAATTTACAGTGCGACGACTTATGCAGGTGTCGGATTAGACAGTTTTCACTGTATTTATATATTTATCATTTTAAGATTAGATTTTTATTGGAAAAAATTGAACGATAAAGAGTCAGGTATTAATTTAAGATTTGGAAAAAGAACCTTTTCCTATGGATTTGGAGAATTGCACATTGGGTCCTGTGGCCCGTTTTACAAAAGAACTTACTGTAAGACTAAGACCAAAATCGTTCATGTTGACTGTAAAGTTTTGTTTAACGAATGATTCTGTAAAACGGCTAGTGTAAAAATATCTTTCTATACTCCATTTAAAAGTATTCGATTTATTTTCAATTCAATGTAAATTAGATGGTTATATGCAGAATCAAATTTTGGTCTTAATCGTAAGTTCTTTTGTAAAACGGGCCCCTGAATTATTCAGACATGAACGCTTGTTTTCTCCCGCAATTTTCAATGGATTTGAAAACTATAAAATTTGTCATTTATTATAATCTCTGCGTTCCTAAGGAAATATTCCTCTTTATAAACATATTCTTCCGATCTGAGAAAGACAAAGTTCAAAAGTGATGGTCTAGAGAAAAATATAGGATGAATTTATGGACTTCTGAAAAAGGGTTCCTGTGAACTTACTGATGGTTTGTGTGTTGATGAGAAACTTGAAGCCTCATATCAAATGGATTACACACAATACCCACGTCTATAATCAATGTTTTTAAAAGACAATGAATCTTATTAAAACCAGGTATATGTAGATAAGAATTACAGAAGATCTACAACGAATTATAAGAAATTATTTAGAATCAAGCGTAAAGTCTTTCCTGAGTGATTTATCGAATATAGTCATTCTGAGATATGGCTTTTAAAGTAATATTGTAGAGTTTATTGAATATTTGATTTTAGTTTGAAATTGGTTAAAAGAGAAGGTAGAATGATTCATTTCAAAACCAATCGCAACTTCTCGGGCCTTTCCGACTAGCGGAAAAACGACTTCGAATGTATTATGAGGCCGCCATGACAACCATCCCTTTTCACGATCTTTAAGATAAATGCATGGAGACCTTTCATCTGTGGAATATGGAGTTTAATTGTATGCAATGTAATGATATTACCTAAAATATACAAGAGATGGAACTTTTAATTCCTTCCATCCTATATATCCAATTAAACAGAAAATGTATAAATTTTTAACATCCGATGATGTTAATACATTCGAGGTTGTTTTTCCGACCTCTGACGGAAAGACCCGAGGTGATGCGATTGATTTCAAAACTTTCAAAACATTCCACCATTAATTTTTAAGATTCAAAGATCTTGGATAGCCAAAAAGCAAATCTCAACAAATTTTTTCACCTTTGATTTTTGAGAGAAGACAGAGTCATGAGCATACACAACTTAAGCATCCAACTGTATTTCACTATTAGTTAAGAAGGTATTTTGAAAGGTATCAATTAAGTGGTCCCACCTACAGTAGGTTTACAGACGTGGATTGAACACAGAACGATAACAGTTACAACGACATTCACCAACGACCTTGATTAAATTTTATTTCTAGCAGTCTGTGAAATAAAGCAACATAAATGAATAACTAATTGAAGAAGAAAACTAGGTCATTATCATGATATACAATTAGTACAAAGTTCAAAGTCATTTCCTCTGGAATGCCAGACAAAGGAGCATAATAATTCTCAGAATAACCTTGACCTTTGAGGTACGCAATTCCATCGTGACTATGCAGTTGTAACCTAAATTATAAAGTCGTAGAAGTAGATATCTTCTGGTCATGCAGAAAAAAATATTCACTTTATGGACCTTAGTGGAATCTTTCTCTTAGTTATATAAGTTTTGATGCTTGTTACTGAGTATAGTGTTTATCCTTTGTTGATGTCTGAGGAATATTTATGAATGACCTACCGGGTATGTCATTAATAAGATGTCTACATTGCAGGTTCAGATACTAGTAATGAGGTGGGAAGAAATTCGTGCTTATCAACTTTTGTGACCTTAATTTTTTGAAATACGAACTTGAATGAAGGTCATAAAACTATATACGATAACCTCCATTGCATGTACATTGTATGGAGTATAAAGAAAGGCCGAAAGCCTCCATTCAAGGCCGATTGGGTACTAGTTTGATTACCTCTATCGTCCGTTCTTTTTTTTTCTCTGTGTGTTACAGTTGTACAAATATAAGATAACAAAGGTGTCATGATGCTCTATAACCATTAATGAATAAAATGTTATCATTGAAGACATTTATTAGTTATTATTACAACGCAAGCATCCTTTTAAGACGGATAAACTACATGGCCAGTAAGACAGACAAAGAGTTTGTGCTGATAATGAGGTGAATATGCTACATGAATATTTCGTCACTGGCATAAGATCAAAGCAATCTGCATTGTGCATGGCACCAATACTAATTATTGACGAGAAAATCAGCCTTAGGAATCATCTCTTTCTCCACTAATCATCAAGTTCAAAAGCCAGAGATAGGGCTTTGTTATCTTTGTTATGAATTCGTTAAAATAAAGACTGATGTTTAAAGGCTCTGTCATCCCAAGCATAGAAGGAAATTTTAGGAATGGATGGGGATATTGTAATTTGAAATAAGATTAGAGATACAGTTAAAGCATTTTAGTCCTCACAGTTAATCTTAGAGAATTACAATGTAGGATCTGTTGGCCATATTTGTTTGACAGCTCTATTCTTCATCCTTGATTGGAAACCAAGTGGATTTTTTTAAACAGACAACCATGTAGAAACCGAGACAGAGAAATTGATGTGTTGCAATTTAAAGAATTGATTTTCAGGTTTAGGATCTGTATCATAAAATCGTTCTAAAAGTCATTTCCTTGTAGAAATATAGAATCACAGTATCTAAAATTTCTACAGTCGGTAAACATTGACAAAATTACATAAATTGTCTGTCTGTACAGGAAATCCTGTGCACACAGTGATTCTGAATTATGAGGAAAGGATAAAGGTCCTGTATCAAGGACGCTTAAAAGGGCAGAATATTCGGATGACGTATTTTTTAAACATCAATTTATCACACACCATACTATGTCAAGCATCGCATCATTTTTCAAGATATGATCTCTGCTTTAGACCCTTGAATTCGCAAATATCAATTATACTATCGATTCCTAAAACTAATGTCGCCACATAATCATTTCATTATAGAATAAATCATCCAGGGACACGCTTTATCATTTTCAATGGTTGGTATGGATTATCTGCCCCTGTTAGACCTCTTCAGTTTCTGGAGGTGAGATGTTGAGATGGATGTCGTTTGGTACCTTAACGGTTTTGAACTTACGAATAGTTTGGGTCTTCGCAATGCATTTAATCTTGATAACGTCTCATTTTGAATCAAACTTTATGATTTGTTGACATCCAGTCTCTTTTATTGTTTCACGATAAGACATTATAACTAAGAATACCGTATTGCAATTGTTGCCATTATTCCGTGTAGGGTTTGATTAACGACCGCCAATCAGTAATTTCTGCACGGAGAAAGTAATTGATTTGAAGAATTTCTCAAAATATCTTCGCTTTCTTAGCCAAATAATATCTTTTAATACATTTAAACAAAAAATTCGGCAAGGCAAAAACTGTCTATTTTTCTTTTTAAGAAATTGATTATTGAACACTTTATTACGGAGTTCGTAGTACAGATTTAGTTGGTGAGTTTGAGATTTTGCCATAAAGAATAAGAGGGACGTACACAGGTCACAGCCCTTTTATTCTTACAGTGTATCTCTGTTAAGACCAGAAACATTTGGTTAACTACCTAAAGTAACCCTGAACTATTTTATTTTGCACAATGTGTATCTCGTGGTTATTGAGTATACAGCTTTCTAACTGCCTGTCTGTCTATTCGTCCGCAAAACTTTAAGCTTTCCCAAAACTTTTGATTCGTTAGAACTATGGCTTTTAAATATCACATGTGTATTTTTTGTGACAAGAACTTTCTTTGGGCGCCAACATTTCTGACCTCTTGACCTTGGACTTTTACCCACTTTTGAAAATCTTTAACATAATAATAGTATTATGGAAAATTTTGAAATCTTTGTACTGGGACTTTTATATTTCACTGGTATAAGTCTATTTTTTTGGACAAGTCCTTCCCCTGGGAACCATTAGTTTTGCCATTTTGTCCTTGACCTCGGAGTTTGAAAAACTTAAAAAATTAACCTCAGACATAAACTTTGATTAGTGCTTGGGATTTCGTATTTTACAGAAATATTCATTCAGACAAATCCTTTGTTTAGGTAATTACATTTTTGATCTCTTGACCTTGAAGTTTGATTTACCTGTACCTGTTACCAGCTTCAAGAGACCAAAGTGAATAATTGGTAAGTGAATTCAAGATTAGTATACAGTTAAAGTATATCATTGAGGGATTTAGGAAGATTCCAGTTCCCCAAGACCAGGACTATTTCCCGAGGCGCAGCGCGCCGAGGGAAATAGTCCTGGTCAAGGGGAACCGGAATCTTGCTAAATCTTTCAATGGTATACTTTTAACTGTTTTATTGTACCGATACAAATAGAGGATTACGAATGGCGGGGAATTAGCATCAAAACTAACGCACGGGGAATTAGTCCATTAACATTCTAGTATTAGACCGATAGGAAAGTAAAATCTAGAGGATTACGGATAACTGGAGAATTAGCTTCCGAAGCAGGGATTAGCTCATTTAACTAACGCACGGGGAATTAGTCCATTCACTGAGATTTCTAGGGAATTACTCACATTTTACTGTCTTGCTTTTATAATGGAAAAAAAATCAGTAGAAGTATAATAAAAAGTAGTAAACCATATATTCGATACAAGAAAGTAGAAATATACAGCCTTGCATTGATACAGAAAAGACAGGAAAGACCCTATTGGAAAGAAAGAAGACATTTACAAAGTCGTGTGCCTGGACGTAAGAAAGGCAGAAAAGACGATTTTTTAATACATTGAAGACAGAAGAAGACGATCTTATATTGGACGCAGAAAAGGATGAAATAGACGACCTTGTGTTGAACGCAGGAAAAGATGGAATTAATTGGCCTTGTATTGGAAGAAGGAAAGGCTGAAATAGATGACCTTATTATAAGATACACATTGCATGACTTCCCAGTCTGTAAAGTTGCATATCTCATGCAATTAAATGACATAATATAAGAATTACCAAGGGTTTAATACATTGATTGCGGGGATGGGGGTTAAATAAAGTTACATTATGGAATAAATCGGATGGATTATGTTACGGCGACATTACTTTTATTTGTTCTCAGTTACGAATATAATTTCAACATTTCCAGAAATACCATTCCAATTAAAAGCGGAACAAGAAATGAAGCAAGAGAATCTATATAATAAAATGTCAAGTGTTACGTTATTTAACGAGGGAAGCCTTAAATTGTTGATGCAAATCAAACTTTGATGGAGGAAATTCGAGAAGTCTTTTTTACAACATCGCGATTTCTTCCCACGCGGACTAATGGAAGCTGGGTCAATTTCGGGGAAAAGACATTCTGTCGGAATGGTATTCTGTTACTTAATTGATTATTGAGGAATTCTAGTGTAGAACGCATGCATACTGATAGGCACCAATCTCTTAATACACTTTACTGCAATCAAAGCGCCCGTTATCGTCTTTAAAATGTTGTGTAATTAAGCAAAGTTTGTAACAAGATCACAGATAAAATAATTTATTGTTTTTGAGATATGATTTAACATTTATGGTTTCTTAATATTGATGCGAGTTTTTTTCTATTTTGTTTAAATTCTATGAGCCCGTAATATTTCTTAGATGCACGGGGCGAGAGTGGCGGTCAACAGGGGGTGTTTACTCCTTCATGACACCTGATCTCACATCTGATGTGTTTGCTCTGCCCCCCCCCCCCATGCATTTTGTATCGTTACAATGGACTTTTGAGTTGTATTACTGTTCGCTATCTTCGTAATGCATGTGTCTGGTGTTTGAAACCTTTTTGTTCACTGAATTACGCAATTCGGTTCTGAAGAGAAGAAAAAAATATTTTGTGCCAATACATCAAATGAGGCGTTAACTCTATCCATTATACGGCATACAAAAATAATGCTGCAAATAGTACAAAATATATGGGTTAATTTGAACATTAATAAAAAAAAAAGAGGTTTGTTTGACCAATTTTGCACAAGTAGAGATATGAGAGAACACTTATTAATACAATGCTTTTGAGATAAGATTATTATTTTAAAAAGAAGTTCGCTTTTAGTTAGATGCTATCTGGAGCAACTACTAATGGAATTCTATTGAAACAAGAGCCCTTCTGGAATTGATTAGCTTGTCGATCAATTTAGAATATCACAAGACCAACTCAGTCCAAACTTGGACCTTCACCAAGGATTACGATACATGGGTTTTATATTAGAGCTGACATCTTGTACATTTTTATTCATTTTACATCTTTTATACACTATAATTATTTTTGCTCTAAATCATAAAATTGATAAGATTGTCTAGAAATTTCGAAATAAGATTTTTATTGTATTTGAAATGCATTCTCAGTACCAGTATCACTATGTTTTAAAAATATTTTGTTCATTAAATATCAATTAGATTAAGCAGCATGCATAAATGCCAGTAATCTTTCGATTTTGAAATATTTTCTCTTCTACTAATCTCTTCAACACAGCTTTAAATTTTCTTTACATCACATCATAATGATATTCTGGACCCCCCCCCCCCCCCCCCCCCCCCCGAAAACCAGGAATAATTTTGAATGTTTTGGTTACGTCGGGATCCATGGATCATGAATTATTTCACTCACACACACACGCCCTTCCGTATAAAGATAAATATCTTTAATTCAGTTTCTAACACCAGATGTAATAGGATCAGTTTACTGAAAATGTTCTACTGTTTCTGGACGATGCATTACCATGATAATGGACGAAAAATGATAGCAAATGCCAATGTGTATCCTGAATTTTCTGAACAAAAACTAACACTTTACAGAAATTCTTACGACTGAACAATTACCATTTCAACCTCTTCAACAGATAAAAAAAATATACTAAAAAGTGAGTGTAATCAAACGCGCGTATGAGATTTATTTCTACGAATTTGTCACCTCACAAAAAAGAATCACCCAAGTAAAATAAAAATAGCACCAAACTAATATATATATGATACCACAAATGGCAATTTCATCTCTTAAGTAAGAATTTTCGATCGAAAGACGCTGACACCAGCTTAATTTTTTTCTTTTATATTAATCTAATATTCCTTGAAAAGAAGAGAAAACAGCTTTATATTTTATCACCATCTTGAGAAAACTGAAACTTCGTAATGTTCACTCGGTGTAAAGGTGTTTTATTACAAAATGATAATGACGGAAATACTGAAATTAAGTACTGCTGTTAATGAGAGAGAAGAGAAAAAGGGAGATGGAAAGAGATGAATGAAAGTACTATATCAACTGAATTTATTCATTTTTAGCTCTACTGGCCAGAGACCAGAAGAGCTTATGCGATAGTTATGCGTCCGTCGTCCGTCCGTCTGTCTGTCTGTTTGTCTGTCTGTAAACAATTTTTCAAAATGCTACTCCTCCTACAGTTTTGGTCTGATTTCAATATAACTTGGCACACAAGTAAACTACACTAAGATACATAATTCTGTGCATCGGTTTTTGATTTTAATGAACGGTGTTGCCATGGTTACTAAAAATAGAAATTTCTGTGCAATTCTTTCAAAATGCTACTCCTCCTACAGTTTTGATCTGATTTCAATATAACTTGGCACACAAGTAGACTACACTAAGATACATAATTCTGTGTATCGGTTTTGAATTTCGATGAACGGTGTTGCCATGGTTACCAAAAATAGAAATTTCTGTGCAATTCTTTCAAAATGCTACTCCTCCTACAGTTTTGGTCCAATTTCAATATAACTTGGCACAAAAGTAGACTACACTAAGATACATAATTCTGTGCATTGGTTTTTGATTTCGATAAACGGTGTTGCCATGGTTACTAAAAATAGAAATTTCTGTGAAATTCTTTCAAAATGCTACTCCTGCTACAGTTTTGGTTTGATTTCAATATAACTTGGCACAAGTAGACTACACTAAGATACATAGTTCTGTGCATTGGTTCTTGATTTCGATGAATGGTGTTGCCATGGATACTAAAAATAGAAATTTCTATGAAAGACTTTTAAAATATGCTACTCCTCCTACAGTTTTGGTCTGATTTCATTATAACTTGGCACACGAGTAGACTACACTAAGATACATAATGCTGTGCATCGGTTGTTTGATTTCGATGAAAGGTGTTGTCATGGTTACTAAAAATAGAAATTTCTGTGAAATTCTTTCAAAATGCTACTTCTCCTACAGTTTTGGTCTGATTTCAATATAAATTGGCACACAAGCAGACTATACTAAGATACATATTTCTGTGCATTGGTTTTTATTTTGATAAGTGGACCATTTTCTATTAATTGCTGTTTTAAAGTTTCAAGTGGGTACTGCTACTTTTCTCTTCCTTTGTTTTAATTATAAACCAGTAGAGCTACAGTCTCGACAGAGACTTCTGGTTTAGAATTGTGAAAAATACAATATGAATCCTTGATTTTGTGGAGTTAGTTAATTAGCAACCGCTTTACAAGTCCTGAAAACGATTTCATCCCCAACGCTTTCTGAGGCGTACCTGAATTTGTACTGCAGTGTTTATCGATAAATATGAATTCAAGAAAGTGAGATGTTCATAATCAAACTATCGTACAAATGCACTTTAGTTTAATTATGAACTAATTATGAACATCTCACTTTCTTGAATTCATATTTGTCGATATACACTTGTAGGATCATATGCTTAACATTTAATTCTGTACTTATTATTAAATTAGAAATATTGGAAAGATATACATGTATTTTATTTTAACGTGATTGCAAATTCGTCAGTTTCCTTTTGCGGGTGTTGTTACATCACTTGCTCAACAATACATTAATTTAAGACTATCTTTTACAAGAGAATAAATTTTCTATATCAACAACGGTGATAACGTTTTCAATATGGGAGTATAAAATAATTATATGCATCACCCTCCTTTCCAGATTTTGGACAAATTCTAGATTAATGCTATAAGGAACAAAACAGATCTCGCGGGAGGATCTCGGATACCTAGTATTTCTAAATACAGTTGACCTTCGGTGTCTTGAAAATTGAAATCTCGAATACCATGCAGATATAGAAGAAATTTGGTGCTTGGAAGTTTAGAGAGTGTTTTACCTTCGATATCTCAAGTTCTCGGAAGTTCTCTCGGTTTTTTCTCATACCCATTGAGTCAGAGATAACGAGGTTTTACTGTAATTTCTATAGATGTGTTGATGCAAACAAACACACATACAATGTATCAATGATGAGCACACCACATTCCTTACCCCACTCTATGAGTTGAGTAAAAAGGGGTTGTCAATGCAAATGTTTCTTAAGGTTTGAATAGCTCGTACTAGATAAAACAATTTCTATATCAAAACATTGATCAGTCCCTGTGTGATTATCATTTCAATTGCTCGTCTTCTTGCAATGTTACCACTATGACAGACAGAAGCATCAACACCTGTCAACAACCCAATAAGTAGGACCAGGGAAGGCAAATCCAAGGCTACCTTAATAATGAGACCGCAGACAATATTATTCTTCCGGAAGGAGACAGACGACATTGTAATCAGAGACTAAGACAACATAACCCACTTTCCAGGTTTTTTTTTTTTAATATTGATAAACCCCCACAAAAAGCCATTATATTTTTTAGGAATCAGATGCGTCTTTAATAGAACTCTAAAACTGTTGAAAGGAAAGCAAGATTGTTCAATGGAAAGATTACATTTTAAAATCAGATCCAAAAACTTTCCGAAGGTGAAAATAGATTTACCTATATATTGTTAAAAAAATATTGAAAAGGCACAAACGAAATCAAAACAAACAAGAAATAGAGAATGATTCATTCAATTCTAATTATCTTCAAAAATCTATAAACTTGAGTAATTCTATTAGCTAGTGTTGCTAATTAACATGTATTTTACCGATTTTAGTCACAATATTCGCCAATTGAATACCATCATTAGAAGTGTATTCCATTCGAATCAAAGAAAATCAAAAATGGCATCATGCTATTTGGCGATTAGAGAAGTATTTATTGAGAAACAGGAGGATAAATCCTTTATGACAGAAAACTCCCATGTTGAATTAAATATACGTCTGGATTCTTTTCCTGCAGAAGTGAAGCAAACGGAACAAAATCGCAGACGACAACCAGAAGTGTAGCGCGGGAAATCTGTCCATTTAACACTTGATGACATTCGATGCTACTGGTTGATAGTAGTGGATTATTAGAAAACTAACTGAAATCAGTCGGAGAAATAGGAAAGTTCTTCCCCCAAACATGGTTAACCAGACACTAAAATAGCTGCAGAAAAAGATTTCACACACGATTAAAGACTTGTAGGATCGGTGGCTTTTGATTTTCTGTAATTCCTGGGGTGCTTTTCGTAATAAGAAAATCTAAATTTGTATTTTTTATTTCATAAAACTGACAGAAAAAAATATTATGACCCCCCCCCCCCTTTGTATAGCCCTAGTTTCTTCGCTTCATAGCCTCATTGCTTCTAACCCAGTTTATAGAAATTTTAAATCCTATCCTAAATTTCAAAAATTCTTTGTAAAAGCTCTTTTGTAAACATTAATTTCATAATATATTGGCGTGTTTTTACATGTAACCATTAGAATGGTTGTCAAAAATTCATTTATTATATGATATATTGCTATGATTCATCCTGAACAAAAGCAGCTACCTAGAATGATGCGGGAAAATTAATTATTTGTTAAAATCTTCAAAGAAGGAAGTCATTATAATGAAAGCGCATTGTTTTCTTTGATGGACGTTAGATTAGGGGTTTAATCACTCCGCGGAAACCCGGTTGCTGTAGTATTACGCTTACACGAGTCTTGGATAGATGAATATTTCATGGGGTAGTAGTACTTGAAATGGAAAACAACTTTTCCACAAAAGGAAAATGATATTTACATTCAAATATTTGAGGCGATGTTTTTATCAGAGTTAATTATTTGAAGCCCTATAAATTGTATTATGTGAATGTAGTTAGATTGAAAATATCGCAGAATATGTAATGGTTTTGAATTTCGCAAGAAATCTTGAAACATTCGAAGCACTATAAATTGACGTGTGTTGTTCGACTAATGATTGCATAGAATAATTATTATTTTCTATAAATGTTTGAAGTTCTTATTTTAAGAAGAATTAAAAGGTTGAATTTTTGAAAGCCATGTTTGAATTGATAGTCTGTACTCCGTACTTAGTCTCCAGGGGCCAAGAACTTGTTGAGAAGAACTCTGACCAATGAACTGACGTTCAACATATAATTATGTACCTAGTATCTATATGATCTGTAACCATCTATATAAAATGAATTTTTTTCTTTTACTCATCACCTGTTGGAAAACTCGCATAAAACTCGTCTTATGTAATTCATATGCGCGGGTCATTTGATTGGTTGCTGCACAGAATCGCAATGGCAAATCAACGAATCAAAATTTATGTTATGTATTTATGATAGGAGGCTCTGTATTAGGTATTAGCAGAAGGATAAAACGTACGCTCAACTAGGACCTTAGGTCCCCTGTTCAGTTCACTACTATCGGGCCTGTTTACTCCGCTACAAAATGTAGTGCGTTGCATACGTAAAGTGAAAATAGAATAAATCATAATGCTGTGAAGCCTTTGCAGGGTAAAAAAAACCCAGAAAATTTATTTTTGTCAAAGAAATAATCTTCTGATGGGTATATACATATTAGATAAGAAAGAGAGGGGGGGTTGCTGCATGAGCAACATTAGCTGCAATATTATAAGATATATGTTATATAAGAGTCTAACATTTATGGATTATGTTGGGTGACCTGTGGTCTCCCCTATGATTTTTATTATTCCATATAAGGTTATAGTATCTAGTAAATAACAAAGTGCCTAACCTCAGGCTCTGATCTCCTAATAATAAGCGATTCAGAGTAAACGACGTCCAGTCTCTGTATTCGCAGATCTCTAACAAGCGGGGGAAGGATGAATATCTTTCCCCCTACCACCCCCTACCTTTTCATTTCGCTTGAACTTTTCACCAATCCTTTAATATAATGGAATAATTATTTGTAAATAAATTATCTAATGTCTCCTTTGTCTTCCTTTTGAGGACATGCTCTAACTTTCAAAAATGCACCAATTGTTATTTACTTTTGGGATACATATACTGTATTTGAAGACAAGCAAGTTGACCAATCCTCGAAATTCCAATTACATACATTTAGAGAATTCGGAGAAATTGTGCATTTTTTTCTCTGACAAAGAATAAGGGTCGCAAGTTTTTTTTGGAGAGGATTTGAAAAATTAATCTACACATACCACGATTTTAAATTATTGCCTACTTACAATCTCCAGTCACATCGTAAAAATGTACAACATAAGATTACCTTTGTCTTATTCATATACTACAATTTGCGAAGCATGAAATCCGTATTGATGTACAATATAAGGTGATCTTTGGTCTCTTTATTGATGTACAATATAAGATGTCCTCTGGTTCCCCTACTGATGAACAATATAACGTGCCCTCTGGTCCTTCTACTGATGTACAATATAATGTGGCCTCTAGTCCCCCTAATGTTGTACAATATAAGGTGACCTCTGGTCTCCTTATTGATGTTCAGTATAAGGTGTCCTCTGGTTTTATTGATGTACGATATCAGGTGATCTCTGGTCTCATTATTGATGTACGTGTACAATATAAGGTGTCCTCTGGTCCCCCTACTGATGTACAATATAAGGTGTCCTCTTGTTATCTTATTGATGTTGAATATAAGGTGACCTCTGGTCTCCTTATTGATGTATAATATAAGGTGACCTCTGATCGTTCTACTGATGTACATTATAAGGTGACCTCTGGTCCCCTACTGATGTACTGTACAATATACGGTGACCACTGGTCCCATTACTGATGTACAAAATAAGGTGTCCTCTGGTCCCCCTACTGATGTACAGTATAAGGTGTCCTTTGGTCCCCCTACTGATATACAATCTAAGGTGATCTTTGTTTCCTCAACTGATGTACAGTACAATATTAGGTGACCACTGGTCCCCGCACGTATGTACAATATAAGGTATGGTGACCTAAGTTCTCCGTATTGATATCGATGAATTTTCTTTTGTGCCTTATATGCCTGAAGAGTTCCTTAAATGTTTTATTACTACGCAAAATGACGAACTATTTGCGGGGGACCCGAGGTCCTAGTTGAGCGTACGTTTTATTCTTCTGCAAACAGATCCCAAAAATGCAGTTGTATCTTGATGCGACAAGGTGATATACAAGGTGATCGAAGAAAGTAAGTAAATTCCAATAGGCTCCCTCAAGATGTTGAAGAATTATAGGAACCTGCACTTCATCCATCTTCTCTGTGATATATGCACGGCCTTTGGAAGATGTGGATCTATCCATCATTGGACCAAGAATGAAAGCACCATTATCAACCTCTAGGAAGATGAAAGAGGAAGACCCTCCTAAACAAACCGAATATCATTTGTGACTCAAGTTTTGGCCTCAACGCTCACCTGAGTCGTCTATGTGTTTCTGCCCTTCGTCATCGACACATTTCCCGATATATTCCAAAGTAAAACTTTGATCCCCCATTGTGGCCCCAACCTTGGGAAGTCATGATTTGAACAAACTTGAATCTACATTACCTACGTATCTATCAATATGACTAATAATGGTCTTGAGCAAAAATATTTTTAATACTTCTTTCTATATATTTTTATATAAAATTTGATCACCCATTATGGCTCCAAAATCCCCGAAGGTACATGATTTGAACAAAATTGAATCTACACTATGTCATGAAGCTTTGACATAGGTTTCGTCTATTCTGACCCATGCAGTAGTTCTTAATAAGATTAAATAACACGAACAATTTTAACTATTTCCTAATTATCTCCCTTTGGAAGAGGGCGTGGTCCTTCAAATGAACAAACTTTAATCCACTTTCCCAAAGGATAATCTGTGTTAAGTTTATAGCTGAAATTGGCCAAGTGGTTTTTGAGAAGATGAGTAAGTGAATAATTTACGACAACGACAACAAGGTCGATGCCAACGACAGACAACATAAAAATTTATTCAGAAAAACTCAATTAAAGCTTTATATCCTGTTATGACTTTCCCTAATGGAGGAGTTTAGGTATTTCATACATTTCCGGAGCACAAGACCACAACTGGTCAAAGTCATGTCTATGCAAAATTGAGTATCAATTTGAGATTTCTCAAGGCGGTCAAAATTAGAAGGTTCATTGGGTGCGATTGCATTTCTCAGATAAAAAAAACAGAAATCTAATTTTCAAAACCAAATAAATTCATTCTATCTCTTTAAAGGCAATGCTGCAAACGTTTTAGTTATTTATTCAAACTAAGAATGCACCAGAGCCCACTCAATTGGCACCCATTGATATAGAATAAAAATAATGGCCACATTGGGAAAAGCCATGCATTCGTTTCCTTCTTGAACCCTTGGAAGACCATGTTGTCAACTCGTAAACCCAAAGAGTGTGGCTACAATAAGGGTTAAAGTATTGCAAAGAAATTTAGATAATTCTAATTGAAGAACAAGGCATAAATGAAGCATGTCTTGAAAGTACTGATGCTCAAAGATTATTATTCTTTATTTGCTTAATACATACGTATTCTCACAATTTTCTTAAAGTATAATACAGAAAAGCAGATTGGTGTGGTATGGCGCTCCTATATATGAAAAAAAAAACATGAAAAAAAAGTCATCATAGAATTCCAAGGTACAATGAGTTCAGAACGATGCCATAATTTTTGGTACGATTTTGGAAATATTATATTAACTTGTAACATTTCTAAGTTTTCACCAGAAAATACATCCAAATGACTCGCTTTCAAAGGGTAGATTTCTTAGGAAAATCGTGTCCACAGACGTCATCCGCTTAAAGTTCTGAGTACTGGTATGAAATATAAACATCTTTGACAGAATTTTTGTGGATGCTGCAAACATAAACTCTATAACGTCTGAAAGAAAATTCTATTGAAAATGGATGTCTTTTGCAAAATGTTAAAAAAAAAATCCAGGAAAATGCTATGATTCTTAACGCCACCATTGGCAATTAGGGGGACAAAAAGAAGAAAAAACGATTTGTATGAAAATATCCCAATATCTAGAAATATTAATGTTTTAATTTCTCACATTAATTGTCGTATGGGCCAAATTCATATCAAAACAATACCTTTTTCTTTGCTATCACTATTAAGACTACATGTAAGTAGATAGAGATTTTTTTCAAATAAAATTCAGAGCCACGATCTTGCAAAAGCGAGAGAGAGGGAGAGAGAGATCAATTTGTGAAATATGAGCCTCTTGACTTTTCTTTTCTGTATATCCCATCGGATCGGAATTCCATAAAACTTCAAAGCTTCCCTTAAATGAAAAATTCGAACCGTAGTATAAATATCATATTTTCATCATAAAATACTCTTGATTCTAAGAAGACGCCAATCGCAGGGTATCAGCACTGTTTGCTCAAATGGGAAATATTACGTTATTTTAAAGAAATCGAAGGGAATAAAGAAAATATAGAATGTTCAAATAAATCACGCGCTTGTGTCGGTAACGAAGCATTGTTCTATTTCAACTGAGAGTATTTACATTGTCAATATTCCTAATTTTAATTGACATATTTGTCTAAAATGTAAATTAGTTATTGTTACTGGCATTGATTTTAGATGTTCAACCAATTACCCCCGGCCCTCTCAATTCTCTGGGCACAATGGAAAGTGAATAGAGGGTAATATACTCAAGTGAAACAATGCATGCTTCTAGTTCGATATAGATTGTCATTAAGTACAGAATAATTTGAAACCAAAATCGACCTTTAAGTCTGATAAAAATGTCTGCTATTGTTATTTTGAGAACACATTAAAGAAAAGCTTTTTTGCAAAGTCATGATCGTCAATGATTTATTAAAATGTTTCATAGTGGATTTGCTTGCGAATTGAAGAATAAGGAAGCGGTTATTAACAATAATATTCTTATCATTTGGTAATATTTCTTCTGTATAACAAACAATATGTCTCTTTTCTCCGAAATTGGGTCCTTATGAGCATATAAAGAGGTTAACATATCTTGGCCTCACGAAAAATTAAAACATGCATTATAGTATTTTAATGTTAATGTATTAAAGAAAAAGTGTTATGTTAAAGTATTTTGAAAAACAATTGTACACCAAAGAGAAATCTTCATGATCTAATTATCATGCTGTAGAGTTTGATTTTACTTGGAATTGGAGGGAGCAAAATTTGACAAGAGTACCGTCATGTTGCGAAAGCATGTATCCAGTAAATTCAAACTTTACGATTTAACAATCATGCCTTACAAACAACCCTTTCTGATCGCTCGGCACTTTGTTATAAAATACCAAAATATTGATTTTTGTGCGTTCTCTTTTAAGACCATTAAAAGGTGATTAGATAAGTGCTATTGGAAGACATTACACGGACAAATGAATTTATATTGAGTGTCGGCTACAGCAAGGTTAAAAAGCTTTAATCGGAAGATAATGCTTTTCTCCAAAAAGCTTAATATTGTTAGTCATTAAATTTCTTCTGGATTTTCTATCGATTCTTTAAAGAAAAAGGAAAAAAAACACGGAAAACAAGCATCAGGCAGATCCCTCTTTCATTAAATATTCAATTTTATACTTGTATAGAGTATGACTCAGACTGTTTATTTTATCTTCTTGGGAAGAATTGAGAGAGCTCATATTAAATCATACTGTTAAGCATTACTGAAACATAAAAAAAGCAACAAGGTTGTACATATGTACATGTATTGAGGTTTTTCGATACTTCTTGTAGCATTCGTATTTAAATCATTTGCCTAATTTTTACATTTGCTGAACACGTATCATCGATAATATATCTGTATATACCATGCATATTAAACTAAAAGTCACACAAGAGATATTAATTCATCTTTTAGATGATGTTTTGTTGTCACTCAACGTTACATATACATGTAAATTTTTGCAGTTGACCTATTTCAATTCATTTCATTTTTTCATTTTCCTCCAAGAACAATTATCTCGTGAAAAAAAAATCAAAGCTTATATCGCAACAATGAAACCCATAAATTACGACCAGTTTACTTGAACATGATAACGATGGGTTTCTCTGTTTTATCTATTGATTAAATAATTAAAATATTTTATTGCCCACATATTGTTTTCTTCAAAGAAATCATCGTTTGTTTTATTGACTCCTGTAGTTTCTCCATTAAGATTTTTCGAATAAAGAAATATCACCACATTTTAATGGCAGTTAGGTCCTACTTATCGGGTGATATATGCATTGGAAAAGTGGGAGCCATATAATATTTCAAAAGAAACTTTCAAAAAAGGGAGAAAACTGTTATAGAACTTTACAACATCCCTTTATTCTACTTGAGGTTTTCATCCTCAAATTATCATGTCACTTGGGAAATAAAGATATTAGATCAGAATTGTTTGTTGTTGTACCATGTGTTTATAAAAAAAAAGATTCCGGGCATTACATAACCAGAAGTCCCAATTGGGAAAATTACTCACAGTAAACCATATTCAAATTGGAAACATTCTTCCAAAAAACTCTCACGCGATAAAATTGAAGTCGAGTGGCCTGAAACAATCTGTGACTCACATTCCAATGCAGGATAAAAGATGAAAAAAAAACTTGTTTTATTTATTTCAGATGAGCCGAGTCGCATCCATGACTCAGGTGCCATCAGCCTCTCCAGTGAGTCGTCTGCTATCAGTATCGATCGACCTTAACGATAATTGCTGATTTTCAATAGAAGTGATTACATTGTGTGACGTAAAAAAATCCAAGAACTAGCGACACGGATCCCTTGTCGCTGAATCATATCTTCTATACAGGTCGTGGTTAATTCCCAGATTGGGTAATTTGATATTTTAATTTAAATCTAATTCACTGGTTATCAGATTAACCCCGTTTCAAATTTCGAACACAATTTTGCATAAATAATTTCAATTATAATCTAGAAATTTAGATATATTTTCCCTATTACTGATTTTAAGTTAAGAATAATTTATTACAAAATCGTACATGTAGTTCAATCAATTTTATATTATGTAGAGATCACGGATTATTGGACTTGAAATTATCATTATAGATGAAAAAAGGGAAACCTGAAAGTTTCTAAAGAAAACATTCAAAAGTGGATTGGGAAAAATAAAAACTAAGATTTTCAAATAAAACAACATGTAGATCATAAGAACGAGAATTGAAAAGAAAATGTGTCTTTCCGTATACATATACAGTAGACAATTTAAAAAAATAATTTTGTTTTTTAAATATTATAACTACTAGTATTTGAACCCCGATGGTAAGATCATCGATGATTTGAAAAAAAAAACATACACATTGCTTTTCTGTTTACTAGTAAATGAAATTTGAAAACAGCAATAATTGTTTACTCTGTATAAACTGAATTTGCGAAGTATTCCCTTGTGTGAAAATGAACCCTATTTGTGGTTCCAACTGCCTACCATGCATCTTAGAGTTATTCAGTGAACTTGCTTACAGACTCATTACAAGAATGCTGCTCTTCAAAACAATTTTTGAATGAATTTTTCAAATGAATCCCTGTCGGTAATATAACATTTTTGGAGAAGAATTTTTATTCTAAGTTTAACAAATAGCTTTGTTGGACTATTATTTTAAAAATTACCCTACAACCCAGACTTGTAGAAAATATTTTCCCCTCTAAAATCGATCTGGCTCTAAGGCAGGATCCCCCCTCCCCCGAAAATAGGCTTCCATGAAAAAATAACTCTAGAGTAGGCTTTCTCCTGAAAAAAAATTACATCATATTCAATTTTACGGGGGTAATTCTACTGCAATCGTTATATAGTGCAATAATTTTCCCCAGAGCTATTTTTTCCCTAATAAAATGAGGGGTAGGGGTAACATTGTGTTAAAGTGTCCCTTCTTCAAAAACGGGACGCTACCAAGTTTCATACAAAAATAACTTAGAAATTAAAAAATCACCTCATTTAATTTTTGGCTCTTGAAAACATTTTAATTACCTAAACCTATTCATTATATCCAAATATTTCCTGTCGGAAGAGGCCTAGGATTAACATATTTAAGCATGCTTTTTGCCATGATTGAGTAAATATTGAACTGGTGGTTTTGGAGAAAAAGTTCAACATGTATTTTAAACAAATACAAAAGAAATAGTTCTCAACAGACAAACAGACATGGTCCGATCTAGAGGAGCGTAGAGACAGGGGTCCTGACCCCCTCCCCCCTTAAGGGTTTTCATATATATTTTCTGTGATACAGGTGTTTCTGGTTTAACCTCATCTTTACAATGTCAGGGGTCCTGATTCACGACGAGTACAACGGCAGCAGGATCTAAATCAGTAACTTTCAGTTTGTCAACTGAGGGGATTCGAGCATATTACATATGAGCAGATTAACAAACATACTATAAAAATAACATCTAGAAACATAGTCATTATACATTTGATATTCCTCTATTGTCTGGCATTATTAGAATCTTTATTAAAGCAACATCAGTGAAACGATATTGACAATCTACGTCAAAAAAGTTAATAAAAGTTCAGTACCTGAAATGATTACAATCCTAGACAAACGTTCCTTTAATGTCTTTGACCCGGAAGTGCAAGTCAGTATAAAGCTACAACGACCTCGACTTTTAGAATTAGCAAAAGTGTAAATTTGTAAGACTTATAATGCTTACCTTTTCTTTTATTCAAAGTATTTTTCGTTCAGATTTAAGTTTTTTTAATCTTAATCAATCAATGATATTGCATCGTAAAAAAAAGACTTGAAAGAATTTGTAGGCCAATTGCAACTCCTGAGTTTGGAAACACATAAAAAGATAACAATTTATTTGCAAGCTTCTTTAACGATGATTGCTAGATAGGCCTGATTATAACAGAATTATTTACAAGTAGAATCATATTCAAAACATATTTACCAGCTTTCCTATTAAATTTATGGCGAGACCAAGTGCAAACGTTTTAAGGCAACGAAATACAGGAAACCGGGATCTAAAAAGGTGATTTAAAAGCAGCATCTATAGACGCAACGTGTTGGCAATTACACTGCTCATATTAGAAATTCCTATAACCCTAAGTGCATCCCAAAAATTAGTCAAGTTTTTTGAAGAAATTAAATGAAAGAAATTCTTTAACATCTTTAAAAAATACTTATTCTTACAATTTGCAGTTATTTTGGGAAAAAATATCACTGGAAGATTTTTCGAGCAAAACATAATAATAACCTAGTGGCTGTCAAATATTAAAAGATTAAATATCATATTTTCCGATTACTCTTCTTGCCTGCATTTTCTGCTTGTCATGTCCAAATAAAATATGGTTTATACTTAATATCATATTCTTTCCTAGTTTTCTTTAAACGGAAGTGGGCATCTTAAGGATTTTCAACTGAACACTGATTAAACAATATGAAAAAAAGTTCAATATAATAAATAACACATAACCAAATTCTACAAATAAATATGTATATATATATATACCATTGTCAAGCATGTTCATTAACTGTCGTTTTATATAAATTTTGAATTTTACGGATGGGATAATTAAAATTTTCTTATTTTGTTTTTATTCTCTGTCCTTTAAAATATAGAACATGCCATAATGGAACATGTATCGACTTTCTCTCGGGATTCAGTGCCATTAGGGGATTCATGCTATAATACGGAATTAAAGTTTTATTCCTAATGAAGTTTTAAAGATAAAAGGGAAAAAAGAGTATCTTAATTCTTGACGAATGAAGAACTAATGACGAGTTGATGAAAAATTTCATAAATTTTAGATGAATCTTTGAGGGGGGCATTGCTTAAGGTAGTGTCTGAATCATTCTTTACGAGTTGCAATTGATGTAAAAATATCATGACATCAACTTATTATCTTCGAAAAGCACGAAGCAAAATCACAATCTAATTAATCTTTATTCCTCTATCGTATGGATTGTATCTCAGAATAAACCGTTTTTGTATTTCTTGAATTTATTAAAACCTGCTTTTGTTTTCTGGCACTGATTTCGATATTTTTCGAAGAATTTTCCGAAATCCTATGGAATTTGGTTTATCATGTTTTTTCTTCTATCACATCGTTATCTATCATAAGTTTCGTGGAATTTCTTTTTAAACCTAACAGCATTTAAGTTAATGAGTAAATGGATGACCTAACTGAAATGGGCTAAATTACATTCTCCTCCAATAACACCCCTCCCCCCGAAAATATATGTTAGGAGAGTTTTCTAATTAAGCAAATTATTCTGTTGAACATCTAAATGGGGCAAAAGGGATTTGTCAGCATAATTCCTTCAGGCTTGGTTAAAGTTAGGTTAACTCTCAGACATTCAATTGGCCTTCTGATTATCCTAATATTGACATTATAGAACCATACACAATATTCATAATTATATCGCAATTTCCAAGGGACTCGTGAACTTCAAATTGATAATATACAAGTGTAACCCGGGGAGGTCAACAGCGGTTTGTGCGGTCGCCAAATTTGATGAATTAAGCAAATGACATTTATGGGATCCCTGTATGGGTTCTGTTGTTGGAAGAATTTGTGTATACACTGAAATCTTCCTATTAGTCCCGATGGGATTCGATTAACAATGCGAGGTTATTTCAAAGACAAAAACATCTAATCACTCTATAACGTATAGAAACACACAATAAAGATTTGAAATTGTGCGGAAATACAATATTGAACGTTTTATCTTGGGGCAAGATAATTGAAATATAGGGGACAAACGTCATTAAATGTTTTGTTCTTATTTTGTAATCGTCTTTTTGTTCTACACAGTTATATAATTACGTACCCGATGCCTGCCAAAACAAAGAAAAATTGACTTTCACCATGTGTTTGATCTTGATAAAAGATAAAAACTAAATTGCATTTGTTTTAATTCAAAAGAAACAATGTTTAATCAAAGTCATCGTAAAACATAAAATTCCAGAATGAAAATCAATCTGGCTTGTGAAATATCCATTTGATGTCTGTTAAAGGAACCTGATTCTTTTTCACCGTAAAAGGGAATGCAGTGGCATCGCATACTATGTTTATATCCAAAACTAGCTTTAAAATTTTGTTTGTCTCTGTGAGAATTTGCACTCATATAGAGACGCCACCACCTGGTGGAAGGCTGCTTTAGATCTGTACTCGGAAACTATATATGGCCATTGAGCAATGAGGAATCTTTTTCATGCTCGCACCTACACTGTATTGTGACACTGAACCTTGATTTACACTGTCTAAACTGAAGGAACGAATTGGGACTTGAACCTAGGACGTTAAGTACTCTGCGATCCTAAAATCACCGTGTAAAGGGGCACATGCGGGGTTTCGGTTAAGTAACGTATGGGGTTTCAACTCCGAAGCGGTGATTTTCTGCATTTAGAAAATATATTTGTAAAATTTTTCTGCTAATGAATTGTTTGGAGCAAAATGATATGCGCACGGGTTGTAAAAATGTATTACCTACCAATTTAGTGCAATAGGCTTTTTGAAAGCCTTACGGTTTATGCTAACACTTCTGGACAGTTCAGTCGACTGGAAAAAGTTGTGGTGTCGCAGATATTCTTTGCTCTTTTATTTTCAAAAACGGACGTTTGAAGCTCATTTTAAGGATGAAAGATAAAGATTGATACAAAAACAATCCATGCAAACTTTCTTCTACTTAAACAATCTCGATTTCTGTAAGAAATATGAACTTTTGTTACGAAATTCTGCTGTGCCTAACGGGGTTTCAAGGTTTGTTAACATAGGGGGTTTCAACTCAAAGGCTTTTTCTATGTTTAAATCTTTGTTTTCTTTCAAGAATATGGCCGGATTTCGTCCATTCACCACGAAGAAAAAGTGAATGGTCATTTGTTGGGCAAAAGGTTTATTTGTCAACTAGATGAACAGATATGAATGCTCACTCAATAGGCAGGTTGCGTCTCCTAAACAAAAATAATTTCCCTGTCGTAAATTAAATGTGGGAAGGAATTTGCACGTAGCGTGGGGGGCACTTCTTCAAAGCATATCTTTTTCTATTGAAAATCTTCATTGAAACACCCCTCTTTTGTTGCAGTGTCGTCAAATAAGGGTAATGTAGTAGTACATAAATAAAATTTGGCACTGAAAAAAAATTGCCCCCCCCCCTCCTCACGCCTCCTTCAAATAAAAAAACTTTTCGAGTTTGAACACTTGTTTTTCTTTATGTTTGTTGCAGAGATTTTCGGTAAGTATTTTTTTCTCAACCTCCTTTTTTTTTAACAAGAATGCGTTGTCCCTGTTAATATTCCTCTCGAGCGTCTTTAACAGATTTAACATTACAATCTCCTACCCAGATTTTCTAAAGGGAAACCCAGTTCCATGTTTACTAGACGTAATGTGCCTCTTATGTGAAACTAATTTATTTGATTGAACACCATTTTTTACATACACGTATACAATATGGCGTTGTACAGGAACTGTAAAAAAAATATTGACATTAAATATATAAAAAATATACATGGAGAGCAACGGTTAAAATAAGTTCCTTAAGAATGGATTTTTTAAATTTGTTTTTGAAACCATTAATAAGTTTTTATTGTATAATATGCAAAGGTAGTTCGTTCCATATTAAAATTTTGGTGCGATGGTACTAAATTCATGTCGCTGATCTTTTTTCTTACCATCAATGGGACTGTATAACAGCCTATGGGAAAAACGCACTTTTTTATTTGAATTTTATTTTGACAAAAGTTCAATTACATATTCTAGTGACTGGACCACTAAACAGTTACACATTAACGTCAGAATTTTGAATGGTATCCTAAATTTGATATTAGAATTCTATCAGCATTCAAAATGCTATAAAACACACGAAGCCTTCTCACTGCGGATTGGATACATAGTAGGAATTCTATGCATTTTCAATACTCTTCAAACACTTAAATGTGCATTGTTATGACTCAATTTAATTAAAATCAATGGACCTGTTAATTTATCGTAAAAATATAATATTTGTACGTCAACCCCCCCCCCCACCCCCCTCTCGCATTTAACATTCAACGATACATACGGCTCTTACATGTACATCTTTGAAGCACAACAGGTCTGAAAGGCGCTAAATTTAGTAGAAATGATAATGAAATTTCAGTTATAAAGATATAGAAAATAAGAGAATTCTAATATAAGAATTGAATTCTAATATAAGAATTGGATTCTTAATTTTGGATGTCGAACGTCCTATAACATGTGTCACTTGTAATCATCATAATAACACATTTTAACAGCTAAATAAAATTTTATAAAATGCAGATCATATTGCTTTAAATTTTTGGCATGACCTGGCACTATTATACGACCGGCAATATCAAAAAAAAAAAGAAAGAAAAGAAATGCGTACCTCTTTGCACGCAGGTGAAAAACAAATCTTGTGCCTTCCATGTAGCCATTCACTTTTTCTTCTTGATGAATGAGCCAGGAATCCATATTCAAAGATTCAAACATAGAAAAAGACGTTTGAGTTGAAATCCCAAAAGGGTAAGTCTTTCAATGAAAGATTTAAATAGAAATAAAAGTTATGCTTGGAAGAAGTGACACCCCCTCCAAATCCCACATTTACTACAGGGAAATCTATTTTCTGTGTAGGAGACGCAACCTGCCTATTGAGTGAGCATTCATATCTGTTCATCTAGTTGACAAATAAACCTTTTGCCCAACAAATGACCATTCACTTTTTCTTCGTGGTGAATGGACGAAATCCGGCCATATTCTTGAAAGAAAACAAAGATTTAAACATAGAAAAAGCCTTTGAGTTGAAACCCCCTATGTTAACAAACCTTGAAACCCCGTTAGGCACAGCAGAATTTCGTCACAAAAGTTCATTTTTCTTACAGAAATCGAGATTGTTTAAGGAGAAGAAAGTTTGCATGGTTTGTTTTTGTATCAATCTTTATCTATCATCCTTAAAATGAGCTTTAAACGTCCGTTTTTGAAAATAAAAGAGCAAAGAATATCTGCGACACCACAACTTTTTCCAGTCGACTGAACTGTCCAGAAGTGTTAGCATAAACCGTAACTCTTTCAAAAAGCCTATTGCACTAAATTGGTAGGTAATACATTCTTACAACCCGTGCGCATATCATTTGGCTCCAAATAATTCATTTGCAGAGAAATTTTACAAACATATTTTCCAAATGCAAAAAATCACCGCTTCGGAGTTGAAACCCCATATGTTACTTAACCGAAACCCCGCATGTGCCCCTTTACACGGTGAAAATGAACGTTCCAATCACTGCGCCACGCGGGCGACAAATTTAAGTTAAAGTCAGAAAATTTGAAATTGGTTTTTTTTTTAAAGAACAAGACAATGATAAAATGATAAATATTATATGTTGAGAGACAAGAGAGCTAAATTTGAATAACCTTTACCTTTGACCTTGATATGAACTTCAAGGTTAAAGAGCAACTTTGAAACATTTCAATGTGGAGATGTTCGGGTTTATTTCTTGTCCTGCTGTTCTGGAAAAGATTCTATTATAGGAATGAACAATCAGCTAGGGACATTACTTGACATTTAGATGATCGCTGGTTATGCATAAATATGAGAATATCATGCTATCATTTTTCATGCAAGTAGACAAATACCATGAATCAAAATTTGCCGGTGACAGATTTGTTCAATAAGAATGAATGAATATTCAATGATTTTTTCCCAACGCCTTCATGTTTAATTCATGAGAGATTGGAATTTTGATCTGAAGAAGTTTTTTTAAAATTCATATTTTTATATTTTCGCATGATTTCAGAATGTAGTTTTAAAATTAGACTTGTAGATTCAGCGAAATATTGACATGAAACCTATCCTCTATTCGGATATCTTAATCCCTCAATTTCGTAACATTTTGTTATTTTAAAAGCATTAGGAAATCATTTTGATTAAGTCGTCGTGCTTATGCACCAAAGACTTTCAAAAGGTGGATATCGTCAACGATCTTTTAAAATTAGGGCAATTCGATTAAAGATTTTTTTTCTCCCACTAAATTAATTTTTCTTAGATCTTATTGTCTATTCCGAAAAGTTATTTGAAGTCTTCATTTTTACCACAAAAGTCGTCCATTGATCGAATTCCAAAAGGATTAAAGAAACTTGCTGAGCTTTCCTTTCTCATGAGCAAAGATAAAGTCTGTGGCACCATGAATTAAAACGTATTTGAATCCAGACGCTGAATATATAGCTCCGTCTTCCTGGAAATTTTTCTGATCAAAGGTTAATTACCAGACACCACATGTCGTAAAATGTAGGTGGCTCAACATGGCGTTTATGTATATAAAAATAAATTAATTTTATTATAAAGGTGTGTTTCTCCATTTGCAGTTAAAAAGTTTTAAGAAATTTAAATTCATAATTTAAGTAAAGTTTAATTTAAGTTTTAAAGTTAACCCATTTCAGGATAAATTGATTTGTAATGCTTATTTAAGAAATCTCCTTACTGGTATTTATTTGTTGTTTGCTGTTGAAAATCCCTATACGGTGTCTTAGCTGAAGACGATTGTAACTTATAAGTATTGTCGTTTACTGATTTTTATTTTTTGTGATATCATTATAAATTTCAAATAAAAGACAATAAAGAAAGTGCTTTTGTGTTTGTATAAATAAATGTAGTTAATTTGGAATTAAACACATCTGAAAAGATGAAATGGCTTATCTTAGCCAACTGATTCAAGAAATTATCATGCAACTTGTCTACAAACTGTCAAAGAAAATCTCTACAAATTCCAAAGATCTAGTTCGCGTGACTATAAAGCAAATAAAGCAATAATACAATGCAGTACTTAAAAGTATTTTAGGAAGAATAGCATTGAATTCATCCACATAACAATACGGCAATGCATCAAGGATGCGATAACTGTATTTGGTGGGGATTCCGGGGCTTTAAAATACTGCAATTACACTCCATTCAGAGTATCAAAGCACACAATTATAAATAAATTTATTACTCTATATTGGCCATTTTCTTTAAAGAGGGGTGTTAAATGAGAAAAGACACAAGATGCAACGGTAGAATATTTCTCAGAATTTGCATATTTGGCGTGCGGAGTCGGAGCTCGTTGTGTGACGGCATGCGAAGTCTGCAGTCCATTTCCATCTCTGAGAATTGCTTCTAAAACCCTTTTATTTCTGAGCTCTTTTTTTTTGCCTAGAATTGTATAGGAACTCCCGAACAGAATCGATATCCAGCAGTTAGATAGGATCTACAGTAACAGAGGCCTCCACAACTACTAAATCATTCCTAACTAAAATATTCATTAATCATGATCCACACTAGACCCAAAAGAGCGAAAACGTTTTGTATGCATAATCAAGCAAACCCGCGATACACGAATCTAAACAATTTAGTTCAATTATGTTATTGATTTCTATAAATGTTTCGTTTCGACTCTAATTAGATAAGTACTCTTTTTTTCCCTAAATGTATTTGCAGAGCACCTTTATTCCATCATAAGGAATTTTCCCGCGTCCTCCCCAGTGGTCGTCTGCTCAAGGAGTTTGCAGACGACTGCAGACCCTTCTGGTAAAAAATAATCAAATCCATCTTGATGAGAGGGCCTTTTGATTAAAAAGTAAATAGCGGAAATCAGTATTGTTCGTCTCTTAATTAAACCTGCAAAACATTGAATAAGTTGGTCCTATAAGCCAGTTCTTTATTGACGCCACGTAAATTGATATCGATCAAGAAAAATCGATCTCAAATATGCAGGAGGTTTATATTCCAATATGACATCTCCAACAAGTGTTTGTAATGTGGACTTTCAATACGTCCAGAAAATATCAAATGATAAAAAATGAATTGTTATTTCCACTCAGTTGTCGGACAAATATTTGAACATTAATGAGACCTATCTTAGTGCATGTGTGCTTGCTCTACATCGTTTCTTTTTATATGGAAAACCGTGATTGTTCGAATGGTTACTGACAAGACCCTTTACCACATGAAACAGTTGATATTGTATTTAGTAAAGCCGAGAAGTTACATTTGTATTGGCATTATGCGATAGCGGATTAAAGTATTCATCAGAAAAAGTTCTGTTTGTATGAAATTAATATCAAGATGAAAACATCTATCATTCTCTTGCGGCCAGAGACCTCTCCGGCGGTGAATTGGGGTTGAACTGATCAGGACTTTGATTAAAGTGGTATCCATGGAAATAAAATGAAACTTCTTTTATGTCCTTCGAAATTTTCGAAAAATTTTATAATACATGTATACTTGTTGCAAAAGCGTTTTAGACCGATGAATTATGTAAAAAGAGCTATTGAGCTACGAGACCTTACAATTACCGGTACCAAACAAAGGACAAGGTATATGGTAATGGCTGAATCTGGGCCCTTGTTTAATGTAAAAATCAGAACACAGCTAAAACTTGAAATGATGCTTGTTTTAAAACCAGCATTAGTCTTGATTCAAAGCTTTCACGGAGGGCACGATCGCATCAAGTTTTTCATACTTGTCTAACTGATAGGCCTTTTACAATCTGCATTGTCGAAGGGTTTCCTTTATTTTCCCAATCATGACAAGGAGATCAAGGCGGGTGTGAGCGGTCAGCCGGGGATGTTTACTCCTCCGTGGAACCTGATCCCACTTCATATATGTTTAATTTATCCCTAATTAAGATGTATTGTTTAATTGACTTTCGAGCTTGAATACTGTTCGTTATCTCCCTAAATTTTAATTATCAAAATTTCATACAACTTTTTATTTGTCAATTTGTCATTTGCAGGGGTAAACAGTATTCAAAGGTTTTTGTAAAAAAAAAACAAAAACAAAAAAAAAACGGCGGTCGGTGCATCGCATCTCTGGTAAAAGTAAACGTAGATGATGTCATAAAACAGTGTTATGGAGTGCATCTGTGCCCCCCCCCCTTCCCCCGATTCCTACGGCCATGAGCAAGCATCACCATGAAGCATAGATCCATGCTGGTATTAATTACAAATCTTGAAATCCGAATGGGTTTAAACTTTAAATCAAAAAGTTTAAAATCAAAACGTTTAAATACAACAAAGACGTATACTGATGTTAGCTCTGTAGCCCATATACCTCTTGTAATTATATACTCAATTCCTTTCCACTGCCATAAAAATTGAGTCTTGAAAAGAAGTGTACTTTTTTCAAAAAAATGCCGCTTATCCAGTATCAATGTCATAATCATGCCAGTCCACTTTACCGCATCCCTAAAGCAGACAAATCTTGGAAAGACTTGTAAAAACAAATGTACTCACTTCTTAGGTTACGAAGAACATGATGTAATTCTGTAAATTTTTTAAATAAAAAAAAATTATATTTGGATATGTTTTAAAAAAATAAGCTTCTAATTATATATCCATAAAAAATTATGAGAGAGAGAGAGAGAGAGAGAAAAGGATTATTCTTGCCCAATGGGGGAAACTTAAAAAAAAATCATTTACAAAGTGGCGGATGGAACGTAGATATTTTCTGTGGCAAGAAAGATAACTCTAAATTAGTGAAACGTATTTTGTAGACCCTGTCTTTCGGGAAAATCTTACAAGCTCACCATGCTCAGTAAAATGTGAATTCTCAGTGTAGGGTTATTTGATACTATTTTATGTTTTCACTTCTCCCAGTCTCCTGTTCTTTTATCTTTGTTCTCCCCGCTTTTCTTTCTTTAATGTCTTTGTTTTTAGAAATCTTTGTGCGTAACTTAAATGCTTTATTAGATATATGCTGATACATATTGATGAGAGCAGTTCAGCCGCATCAAAATTTTTTACCTTGATTTTTTTCCCACGACCTTGACCGTATTTTTCATAAATTAGTGTTTAAGATACTCCGATTCCCATGTTCTGAAAATCAGTCATTCACTATGATTGTAAATGCCCACAAGTCTCTAAATTCTCAAAGTAATGTGTTTTTACCCACGATAATTCGTCAGACTTTATCTTTATAGTTAATCATATCATACGTGTATAGAGAAAATGAGTAAATCTCAATTTTCAAGCAACGCAAATAAAAACACTCACATTTACATTTTCCAATTCAAATTTGATCAACAAACATATTTAAGAAGTAAAATATCATAGGTATCTAAGCTTTTGAGGAAATTGCATAATTTATATTCACGTACATAAAAAGTACTTTAGATGTTCTTTTCAATGCAAAACGCCATATATCACTTCTAATTCCATGTCATGTTTATAAACATTGGTATCTATGGTTGGATTAAAAGAACCTCAATTTCTTTAAGGGGTAAAAATTTCGACTTTTTATACCGAGACCTTTCTGAGAACTTCAAAATGAAAATTTTTGCATGAAAAGATTTAGTTTTTAAGCTTCATTTTGAGACTTTTTAATCAAATTATAAACAAAGGAGTAATCCTTCTTGGCTGAGTATCGAGGTATCTTAACCTAGATTCAAAGAAATTATGCATCTTATATTTATAAATATCAAAACTTACTCGCTGATACATAGTGGTGAGAACTTTTAGCTTGTGTGGAAGCCTCCTGTCGTAAATTCTAAATTGTCGAAATCATACCCGCGGGGATAGGGCGGGGAACAATAGGGAATCTTAGTTTTGCAATAAGATATAAAGAAACAAATCTTTAAAAATCTTCTTAAGAAGCTGGACCAGAAAAGTTAAAACTTATGTGGGAGCATCCTGGGGTAGTGTAGATTCTTTCTTGTCCAAATCATGACCCACGGTAGGGCGGGGCCACAATAGGAAATCCAATTTTATATTGAAATATATAGAAACTTAAAAGGATGCATCCTGGGGTACGTAGTTTAGATTCTAAATTGTCCAAAATCATGACCCCCTAGTGGTAGGGGGGGGGGGTCACACAAGGTA
>PRKT01000296.1:128234-169413 GCA_003671525.1 Saccostrea glomerata | reverse complement strand
GGGGGGGGGCTGGTAAAAAAGAGCATGGTCAAATATACCCAGGTGAGCAATGTGGTCCATGGGCATCTTGTTTATATATCAGTCGATACACACGTGTATAAAAAAAAAACAATTTATAGAGACAAAATGGTTACATTATCGATAGCATATAGTGTATATTGATTCAAATATAGAAAAATATGTAATTGGGAGGTCAATACTGCTAATACCCGTAGTGCCTGTGCATTTTTTCTCAAAAAGCTAAATATCTTTTGAAATAGGATTTGTGGTGTCTTATTAAAATGAAATAAGGTTTTAGAATTTTAATTTTCGTTGGGATGGCGATTGGGAGCCAAAACATTTTCCTACAAAAACCACGCTTGTTTCAAGAACATTTACATTTCACGCCTTTGCCAACTCAAGATTGGTTGGGCCATGTAAATATCCAATAAATTGAAGTCCGATTTAAAAAAAAAACCCTTTTACCCACCCTTTAAGCAGAAATAATGCTTCATTTAAATTCTTAAATATCAGACTAGCAATATTTTTCAATACTAATTTAAGAGGCCCATGGGTCCCATTGCTCGTCTGAACATTTTATCCCACTTTGATGTTTATTTATGCAATTCATAGTATATCTATGGTTGTTACTGTACATGTTACACAGAACAAAAACTGATACATCACAGGAACTTCTTTTGGAAATAAATATTTAACCCATATGATCAATCATAGATAAGTAGAACTAAAAGAATGTTTGGCGCCCAAATGCGCATGTAAATCTCCTGCACGTCTTTCTTCGTGTCTGACGCTAAGGAGGCCAAATATGCATGTTAATCTCGTACACGACTGTCTTTGTGTCTGACGCTAAGGAGGCCAAATATGCATGTAAATCTCGTGCATGTCTGTCTTTGTGTCTGACGTTGACCAGTGGCGAGGACTATTGGAATCGACCTGGGATGCCTTGTGTAATTTAAAATCTCGTACACATTTTCTTAAAATCTAAAATCTATAATTTTATTTCACAATGAAATGGCAATATTAAGAATCACTGTCTTTTTATAATAGTATGCAAGGTACATTAACGATGGTGGGAAACCACCCGTTAGGCAAATTATCCCACGTTTTTCTCTATCGTTGATGCCCTACTAACTAGACAGTGATTCCCTAAATATATAGAGGTATGGATGTCGCCAAACTAGCTAGATTTGAATACATGTTCCCAGGTCCACCCAAAAGGAGATCTGAGCATTATAATTTTATAATTTATGAAAAACGGCATAATTTATAATTTTGGCTAGAAATGCTGACTAGTGAAGATTAGTTCCAGACCATATGACTAAAATGATTACGGTTCAATTACAGGAAAACATTTTAAATAAAAACAACTATTAGACATTTACGCTTTTTTCAATATTATATGTACTGAGTATTACTTCTATTACTTAATTGAACGTACAATTATAGATTCGTCTGCGTCAAAGAAAACTCAAATTGATCCAATTCGAATGCGAGTTATCTATCTTTTCCTTGTAGAACATAAACCTCTGACAAAGGAGTATATATGATTAGAGCCAAAATTTTGGCCCCCTAAAAATCAACATTTTAGAATGATATTCAGATATGTTTAATTGATATTTATTTTGAAGAACAGATTATATTAGAAATATTTCTAATATAATTTTCACATTTATATGCACTCTCTAGCTGTAAATTACATGAAAAATAATGTTATTTTTGCTATCTAACAAAAAAGCAAAAATATGCCTTTTTCTTGATGTTTTTTTCTTATGGGAAACATAGAGCACAGTGTAGAACATAAATGATTTTTCTGTCACTAATCAGTATTGGATAGATACATCTTTGATAAAAATATACAGCTTGTTCTAGGCTGCGCTCTATATTTTCTGGAAGGAAAACTGCTTGAAAATAAGCAGTTTTATCCAAAATATGCTAAAATGGAGGGAAAAGGTTATTTTTATGATGTCATATTCCTTGAGACACTTACCACATATCGATCTTTGCACTTAGATAAGACTTGGGCATTTCAAGTTCCAAAACTGAATTAAAAGAAAGAAGCATCATTTATTTCTTTATTCTCAGGTTTATAACTTTACAAGATGCTGTAAATGTCACCTATTATTAAAACAAATTACACGATTCTTATGCTTGTCATACTAATTTCCTAATAAATAATTTCTGCCCTAATCGGACAAACCTCTTTATTACATGTACCTTCATGATTGAAAATTTGAAACAGAAAAAATGTGTAAAAAGCTTAAAATGATAAAAAATTAATTTAAATGAATATTTTATCAAAGAAAGTGCCTGATGCTCAATCAGTGAAAATGACTGCTTATAAAACGTCATACTTTCCTATCTAGATTTTAGAACAAAAAAATTGACCAAGTGCATCTAGAGGGGATTCGTCCCTCCCCCTTTGGATTTCGTTCTAAACATTTAATAAATGATTTTCATCCTAGAAAGCTCAGAATCCTTTGTAGTAAGTTGGGAGTCATACATATATGTATTCACAAACTGCCATTTCCTGTGGCACAAATAGTATTGTAACCCCTCCCCCAAAATGCACTTTTTATTAAGATTATATGAGTCTCTTCACCCACAAACTGCCATTTCCTGTGGTACAAATAGTATTGTAACCCCTCCCCCAAAATGCACTTTTTATTAAGATTATATGAGTCTCTTCACCCACTGCCCGGAGTAATATTTGCACTGATCATAAAAAAAGAAAGAAAATTATTGAGTTCTATTCTATTTTTTAATTGTTTCTCTGATACAAAAATAAGAGTCTTTCATATAAAACAATAAAAATATTGAAGAAGAAAATGTCACATATTCACTTGTTGACAACCTTCTTTGTTGCACTTATAAAAATACTCAAATTATTACACTCAATCCAGTGTAAACAAAACATTCATATAATAATACAAAAACATCAATGTAATTTGGCATGAAAATCCTTTTTCTTCATTTTGAAACTCATGGATGTTTTCTGTAGTATACAGATTGTCTTCAAAGAGAGTTTGTGAGAGTTATCACCCTTGGCTCAGTTTTTGTCAGTAAGAGTTACTGCTCTTGGCTCAGTCTTTGTCAGTCTGTTTGTCCCTTTGTTCCTGGGCTAGCAGCATGGCTTTGATGGCTCTGGCTCTCATCTCTAGTTCTAAGAGCTCCATCTGATTCACTGATAACTCCCCACTCTCCTCCTCTCCCTCTTCTCTGTCACTCCCCTGTAATTAGTTAATTAGACGAATTCATCTAAGAAGAGGTTTAAACATATACATATATATGTATCTGGATATGATATCCAAAAAAAAAAATCAAAGTATTCATTTGTTCTTCTAAGAAAAGATGTGAAGTAGCTTAATATTCAACAGATCCTGTGAAAAAAAAAACCTAAAAAAACTAAGTGACCCTTCATTAAACATAGAGTGTTATACACACACATATATAGTACACCAAGGTCATAAAAAATGAAATGGTTTTTCATACTGGCATCATAAAACATCTGCTATTACAATTATTAATATTTTAAGGCAGTAAAAATATCTACTAATATACTGAAAGGTTACAGGCACTGGGTATCTGGGGGGCAATTTTGAGCCAATCAATACGTAAGTAACAAATATCTCTTTGTCATGAAAGAATACATCCAGACGGTTGTAGAATGGCCATTATGTTTCATTTGATATTAAAAAATCTCAATCTGTCAAAGAAACACCATAAATATATCATTCGAGAAAAAAAAATGCAGACGGACATTCATCGCATATGTTTACTTGAGAAATAGTTCGATTTCGATCCCGAAAGAGGAAAAAGATAATTGAAAACAATTTTCTAGTGCCAATTCCATCAAAATTATTTCATTTCTGTGGTCAGCCAAAGCAACTTAAAATGTTGGAGTATGGCATATTGATTTTTTTAATCTTTTCAGTTGGTTGGAAAGACTTTATAGTATTGATCAGACCAGACAAAACTTGGCAATGTATACCGTTTTTCAACTTAGGTCCCTAGCTTTATATGGCAGTAAGATGAAAATTCCGACATTTTCCAATCTCCCATCATCCCCTAAAATATTCAAAAGATCTTGTTGATAAAGAATGACAATGCCCTGGATTTGTGGAGGCATTAGAGAAAATAATTGATGACATTTTCAAAGAGGGACTGAAGTGCTTGGAAAACAAACAGTGTGCATCTGTATCTTTTCTTAAATCAACAAAGATTTTCAAATTGAGTAGAAAATCAATACAAAACTGCCCCAGCGCAAAGTTAATAAGCAAAGTCTGAAAACAATCCATCACTCTGAGAGATTTTTTCATTACAGTTTTTTAAAATCAGACCATATGCACCATATGCTCTCCGCTGAAATATTCTACATGGTCAGTAATGGCTTCTCCTTCAAACAGTCCAATTCTAATGGTTCTACCCGATTTTATCTGAAAATTACACTCAGCAAAATTCTTGCCTAATAAGGCGATGAAATCGTCCCGGCAGATGATCTGCTGTGAACTGTCTAATGCTTTTTATATTAAGTAAACAGAAAATGCCATATTTTGTCCTATCTTGTCCGTAAGTATTGACTGTTTTGGAAATTGTCTCAGACAATTCTAGCGATTATGAGGATTGTCCCGATTTTGATAAAATATTGTCCATTACTGCTTAAGCTCTCAAAATGGCTGATATCTATACCATAGGTTACACAAACCAAATTTGTCTGTACCGAGACAGGCCAAATCGAAATCAATCCAACTATAATTGCAATTTTCATCAAAAGATTAGAATAAAAAATTGTCTAAAAGGAATTTCGACCTTCAATTAAAGCCTAATATTGGCTCTCAGTCAAGTTTTCTAACCGTATTAAAGATGTCTGACGGGTTCTGAGATTAATTTGCCAGACACTCTTAAATACAGATCTGTCAATTAAGCCATGTTTGTTTCACTTCTCCTCATTTCATTTTCTTGTGATTTCTTTTACAGTACTCCTTAATATAGTCATAAATTACGATATCATGTTTATAACCATAGTCCCTGGCTTGACAGTCGAAGCAAAAAAAGCTTAATTAGGGGCAACATGATTTAATTTATTGTTACTCTTAAATATGACAAGATAATTTCATGAAATATAATATAAAAGCAGACACATTTTTCATTTTTTCAAGAGGAAGTCTTTGATTGCAAAGTTTAATATACCGGTCTGTTACACTTCCATTTGCTGAAAGTACATGTATACACTCAAAGAAAAATATATGTTATTACTACATCAAATTCTAAAAAAGGGTTCAAAATGATATCCTTGTCCAAACAAAAACTGATGAGTGGGCAGGCTATATAACATTTATATTAAAATTACTGTCCTTAGAGACAGGGTTAAAAATATTTTCTGCACTCTCTTCCAGAGAAAACACCAATTTTGTGAAATGGTTAAAATATGATCACAAATGGATCTCCATAACATTCACAAAGCAAAAGATTGTTCCATGTACATTGGTACAACCTTAAGCCAATACAATTCTTTTCCAGATTACATGAAGAAGCATACCTTGAACATTTTTTTGTTGAAATTTTTCCTATTACAATTTTTTTACCCCAACTTCGATGTAAACATCAAACTTAATTATCAATAACTTCAATTTGATTGAAAACACAATTATACAATACAGTAATTTATTTGTTAAGTATGATCTAAATCAGTTGAATATCAGAAATTTTACATCAAACCATTCTAGATGTCACCCATCATTTTTTTTTCTGGCAACCAGACTGGGATGAAAATTTGCCAGATTTTATATGGTACAAGAGAAAAACTTTAAACAAGCTATCTGCCTACCTGAACAGATTAATCTAATTTGTTTTGAAAGCTGTATTAATAGTAACATGTGTCCCTTTTTTTCCACTTACATGTATTCCTATAGAAAGGGGAGATAACTGTCTGAATAAAAGTCCATTACCCCACTCTTACTAGATGTAGAGACTATATAGACTCACATTAAAAAAAAAGAGGTCAAGAAACCTTCAACTCACTGCAACTCATTGCGAAAAAAAAAGTCTGGTATTATTCTTATCATATTAAGCACATTCATTAAATTTCTTTGGTGAGTATAATTAAACTACTTATTTTTGAATACTAAAAATGGTTTTATTTCTGCTCAACCTTCTTTTCAAGAAAATAATTACTGAAAAGAAAAAGATAATTACCACGGCTGAGGACCAATCATAAAACAAATTTTATTACACATACAGAAAATTGAACTTTTTTCCTGAGTCGCACTTCATGATAAAGGTCGACATTTTCCTTAAAATATTTCACAGCCTAACCAGACATAATGCATCTTCTTTAACCACTAAATCCCCATGTGGTTGACACAAATTGATTTAAGTTTTTTTTTGTCCCTGCGTTTTTTATTTTTATTCAGACTGGGAATCGCAAATCAAATTTAAAACACACAAATTGCCTTTAAAACTTTCCCTCTGCATTTCTATTGCAGCTTAAGGATCTATTTCATCACATTTTCATCTCAATTAAAGATTTTTTCTCAAGATTTTCGGAAAGATATTTCTTGTCTACTCAAAGTCTTGTTTAAGAATAAGATGTCAATTTGCACTTTTGTAATGTCTCTTTTTGATCACAAAATGTCATCTTTTCATGAGAGATAATGTTGATTGGGTTGCAACCACTGTATTTGCTTAACTACCCCCCTATGATAACTGAAGTTTGACTTCATCCATCTGAATATTACTTCTTTCTTCAGGTAAAGAATAAATGGATGCATTTTTCTGGTTCTTTTTCAGAACATGATGCTATCAGGCACTGATGAAAAATGACGATGGAAGTGGACACTGTACTAAGTGAACACAGAACCTTACTTTATCCAAAAGATCTCTACATTCACAGCTTCTGGACAAAGATAGTGTTCTACAAGATGCCTAGAAATTGACCGTCATACCTGCTCCGTGGGACTGCCTCCACTCTCGGACTTGACATCACTTTGTGTCTCCTCTTCGTCTGTTTGTCTGTCTGTGGCATCTGTGTTTCCAAAGTCCACCTCCCTATATATGTCATACAAAAGTAAACTGAGTATTCAAAGTCAACAAAGATTTTAATGATTATGTAGCACATGCAACTATATAGATACAAAGATGAGTAAAATGTACATGTACCATAATGAACTTTTTTCCTTGAAAATGTAAATGAAGCAATGAAATTGTACATGGGTATACTTACTCTAAAACAAAAGATTTTTGTGTATGCCAAAAGTAAAGCTCAAACACTTCAAATTTATGTCATGATAAGCTAATTAATATTTAACCCATGCAGAAGGGTGGACCTACCCCCCAGACTTACCCCTCCTCTGGGCCGGGGGTCCCTAGGGAAGCCTGAGATGTGGAGTCGGCTGTATTTTCTTCTGTCTCTAGCAGTTTCTTCTCTGCTTCCTCATCTGTAATGATAAATATAGATAGTATATTATTAGAAATTAAGTAGAACTGTCCAAACGGGACAAAATACCCCCCGCTGGGTTATTTCAGAAGTAAGTTTATTCATAAGAAAGATATGGACCAGACACAAATTATGAAATTTTTCTTCCAGTGACCTTGAACTTCCCCAAATGACCTTGGGTCAAGGTCATGACACACCCTTGGGTCATGGGCAATCTTTGTGTGAAATGATAACCTACCAACTTTATTCATAAGAAAGATATGGACCAGACACAAATTATGAAATTTTTCTTCCAGTGACCTTGAACTTCCCCAAATGACCTTGGGTCAAGGTCATGACACACCCTTGGGTCATGGGCAATCTTTGTGTGAAATGAGAACCTACCAAGTTTATCCATAAGAAAGATATGGACCGGACACGAATTATGAAATTTTTCTTCCAGTGACCTTGAAGTTCCCCAAATGACCTTGGGTCAAGGTCATGACACACCCTTGGGTCATGGGCAATCTTTGTGTGAAATGATAACCTACCAAGTTTATTCATAAGAAAGATATGGACCGGACACGAATTATGAAATTTTTCTTCCAGTGTCCTTGAAGTTCCCCAAATGACCTTGGGTCAAGATCATGACACACCTTTGGGTCATGGGCAATCTTTATGTGGAGTAATAGATTTAAATGTCCCTCTATAAGAAAGATATGGACCGGACACGATTGCACAGACAGACGGACAGACTGACAAGGTGATTCCTATATACCCCCCCAAACTTCATTTGCGGGGGGTATAATAAAAAAATGTTAAAATATGAAATATTTTAATAGATTACTCTATTTTACGTAAGTAAGAAAACACATTTTGAAATTTACTTCCCCCCCAAATGTGTTTGAACTCTAAGAGGAAGAGTACTAAATTACAGATAAAGTACCAAGCTTGCAGATATTTGTATTTTCAGGATTTTCCTAGTAACAGATCCAAAGGCCTTTAGCCAACAGAACGCACCTGAGATGTTAAGGAGAAATCTGTGTCTCCCAGATAATTTGATATGCAAGAGCATGCACTGCGACAGAACAATCTACTGACAAACAAGTTGATAAAACATGGATATAAACAGTCTTGTTTAAGGTCAACATTTTGTAAATTCTATGGCTGATATAATGATCTCAACAAATACACTCAATCACATTGCTGAATGTTGACTGAAATTTTTTATTCATGTTACACCTTTTTTCACCTAAGTGACTGAGGTGACTTGAAAAAAGGTGGTGACATGACATGGATTTGTTCAAAATATTTTTTAAAAAATATCCTTTTTTACTTACATAGAAGTGAAAAGTTCATTGCTATCAAACAGTTGGGTGTCACAAGACAATTAAAAGTTTTTTTTCCCCTGAGTGGAAAATCCTATTCTGGAAATTATCTTTACTGAGTTGTTTACATGATAAATTTTTTTAATAATTTTCTATTTCATTTATCTAGCTACTTCTGATGAATTACACACATGGTTGACAAAGCTGGTTTAAAAATGATTAAATTTCTCTCTTAGTGTTGACAACCTGTTGATTAAATCTTTGGACTGTGACAAAAATGAGTATAATGACACAAAACAATTGTTTACCCCCACATGTATTTTAATCTTAAGTGAAAAAATTCTCTCTTTCATTTCATCAAATCAAAACGTAAAAAATTGATGAAATTTGTAAATGTAATTCAATGTGAACATTTAGGTGTTAAAAGATAATCTGATCAAAATTAATGCAAATGAAAGTACCTTGAAAAAAGTCATTTATCAAAAGAAAAAATCAAACTAGAACAATAACTTTAGAGAAAAAACACAATGGTATCCAAAATATACATTTCTACACCAACCCTCTCTAACAAATTCTCAAGTTAAACTCATTTTCTGCAAATTTTAATAGAATTTTCTAAGAAAGTTGATTACATTACGACAGGGAAATTCGATTTGTGAAGAAGCACCTAAAATAGCTATGATAGGTCAGCTTGCGGTCATTCATTTTATAAGTGGAGTAAACTGTAATGAAATTAAATGAAAAAATATTTCAAGCAGAAAATTCAACTAACTACAAGTTATCAAGATGGGCAAACACAAAATTACATCCATTATAAGGATTTAGGTTTCATATAATTGGAAAAATCTATTTAAGGGAGAGGAAAAAAAAGTTCATCCATTTAACTTCATTTTATATTACATAGATGAAAATATAACTACATGCTATATAAATACATATTATCATTGTTATTTCATTTTTTTTTTCAAAAGCAATCTTTACAAATGATATTTGCCCAAAGAATATGTCATTTGTATGTGGGAAGTTAATGATTGTTTAAATTCAAAGCCAAAAGTTTTGGGGGCGTGTTTTTTTTGTTTTTAAATGTCGTTGACTATTCTAAAGAGTACTAATGACCAGTAGATTTACATGTCCGCATTCAGCGTCATCGTAAGATCACACTTTTTCCATTATTTCCATTACAGCCCTTTGTGTGGCTTTGAGAGTACAGAGAATTGATTATTGGCTATGGAAACGACTTCTTAAACATACCGCAACTTTGACAAATCTTCTTAAATCACACATAAAAAAAAAAATTGCCAGAAGAAAAGACTCAAATCATCAAATTAATATTGATAAAAGACAATCTCCTTATGCAATTAAACAACTTAATCTTATAGAGATCAGGGGATTTTTTCCAATAATGAAAATTTTTAATTAATGCCTAAATGACATTATACTGAATTTTCTTGCCCTAGATTAGTCTGAGCGTATTTACTGTGACACCTCTAACAGGAGGCAGTAATCAGCTGATTATAACACATCCTAGTTGACATTCTAAGAAACCAGAGTTGGCTTGCATGCTCTTCTTGTCTAAAGGGAATAATGCAAATGGCTTTTTAAATGAGGATTTCAATATGTCAAGTTTGACAAATAGAAAACTGATACTGCCCAACACAAATTCAAATATTATTTTAATCATTCTCCCAAACTTGACAAATTTGAACATTACAGAAACTCCTAAAGTCAATCTATCAATTTATCTCCAAAAACTGCAAATAAAATTGTAACATTTTTCGCTGTGCGCCTACTTCCACACCTCCAGTTCTTCAGACAAAACTCATAAAGTCTGATTTAATTTGGACAGACAGGAAATTCTTCATCTGAAGACTATGCAATCAACTAACCAAACATGATTTTATTTCTTTTATATTTAACTTCTTTCATCTCAAAGCTTTTAACATATTTTTGTTCTATCATCAATAAATGATGCCCACTTTTCTTTTTATCATTCCCACTTTTTCCTTTTGGCGTCACCAAGGCTTGTTCTAAAGCTCTTGAGACGATCTTGGAAAAAGGAATAAGAAAATTTAATAAAGCGTTAACTATAGATCCATCTGAGAACCCGTATCTCAAGAATGTGCCAGGAAATGATTCAGTTAGTGGTGATAATTCAAGAACATCGAAAATTAAATATATTCCATTGCTATATTGAAGATTTTGATCCCAATTCACGGGGGTTGTTAAATGATAAAAATTATCTTTTTCGCTCCTGGATCTTCGCCCCCTACTCGATAAAAGAGGAACTTGTAATTTCGAACACATCGCACAGTCATAATATTTACTCAGTGCTGAGATCTGACCTGCCAACGTATCAATATTTTTCCTTTTTACCACATTATCTACAAAAACTTAGTAATCCTCTAATTTAAGAACCTACTTGGTAGCAAGACACCTGGCTTTTATCTGGCATCAGATTGTGAGATGTACCAGAGAGGAAAGAAACGAAGGCAAAATGCAGCATTGGACAGAGAACCAAGCGTAGAGCATGTGCTATATATTCTACCATATATAACAATAATTATTGTTTAAATTTTAAAATCAAGAAAGCTTTAAATACAAATGTTAAATAATGGTACCAAGATAAAGGACACATTGGCACGATAAAATTATGCCAAGTTGTATTTCATGTCATAGATATTACGAAAAAAAAAAGATCCTTCACCATCAACTACATTGCTCGAAGATCAGTTACCAAAATCACGCATAACTTTGTAATCAGCCTGGAAATATGTAACATTGATATATATCACTACGGGGGTGTTGAATAAAAAAAAGTATGCTTCTGGAACAAATTGGATAAGCCTTCTATACTCTTAGACACGTGTCTCGTGATGCGTATTCTATAGTAAGGGTCTGAAGAGCGTCTTTATAAATCAATCTACGTTCATATTGGACAGGGAACAATCTCAGAAAGTAGTTCCGACACCTTACAAATGCTAATGGTATGCTGGACATCTTGTTTCTATCATCCTCAATTGTTTTCATAGCACATGTAACTATCATATTTATGTAAGTGTTTATTGCCAATGCCTGTAAACTTGCAGACAGGCTTTGGCAAAGATGTGTGCCACCTTTCTTGATCAAAAGATCCGTCTGAGAGAATTTTCCATGGGGATTGAAAAAAGAAAAGACTTTTCTCTTGTATCATGCGATTTCATAAAGAATTCATAAATTTACACTGGAATGAGACCCGAGTAATTGATGGAAAAACGATGTTAGCTACACGGTGGAATCCACATGTGTTAATGCACATGGGCTATTTCTACTTGGGCTGTGCATTATTGATGAAATATCGATCTGGATAGACAATCTCGAAGCTAAAAAGGTTACCTAAGCCCATACAATATTATTTTTCAATAGTTAGCACCAACTCTCTGTTCGTTCAATCCATTTTTCCCCACCAGCTAACTGTGATCTGCAGCTATAAAGAATATGCACCAGATGACAGGTACATGCTTTTAAAATATCATGTTGCTTTCTCCGAGTTTAATTGCAGATCTCGGCTTTTCAACAATCAGTGTTTCGGGGACTAATGGCATGTTATCGATGTATCTTTCATGTATCATTGCCTTCCACAAAACATACCACGACAGGGACCATTTTCACTTTCCTTCGTCCAATGAATTCAATAATTAAGAAATTACAATGCATTTTGTAACTGTTTTCGTAAACAAAATAACATGCAATGAGTTCCATTTCATTAAAGAATCAAGTTGGGACGGTATCAAATAATTCTGAAACCAAGCCACGGTATTATTATTATAGATAAACCAGTGATTGAATAAAAAATCATATACATAAATGTAATTTTCATTTGTCTGCATTCGAACAAGGGCCGTCGATCACAGATATATCTAAATTACTAGAACAGCTGTTGAGTTATTCTTGACCTCGTCTCACCTCCGGGCGAATTCTCTGACAAAACAGTTCCCATGGAAACTAATAAAATTATGGAATCTTTCTTTTGTATAACATTTCGTGCATTCCGCTTTAACATCGTATCGTCTGTAAGTGGAAAACAAAGGTATTTGTCGAACCCGTGAATGAGCTCTTCTAACTGTACGCAAAACATCTGTTCGCTGTATGAATTTAATAAGGGTCGTGTGCTTCTTCAGTTTCAAAAGAATTCTTTTATTGGAAACATCATGCAATAATGCGTTCTATGTTGGTGTATTTTTAAGTACATCATTTAATAAACCACAAATATTTATACAACTAATTTTTCGCTTTATTTGCAAGCAACGATTCACTAAATTTTTCTGTGGTAAACTAAGGACCTTTAAAACTTGTTTCTTGGATATTTTTATGAAAGGTTGCTTTCAACGAGGGGTATCTCGAATTAATGCACAGTAAAAATCTCCCTCTCCCATCTCAAAGCCCGACACAGATAAAGTTTCGCATATCGTATATTTTCAAAGCTTTTACCATATTTTTGTTCTATCATCAATAAATGATGCCAAGACCCACTCTATATAAAAAAGTTAGTTTTCCTACTTTTTCGGAACATATTCTCAAAAACTCTAAGTCCAATTGTGTGCTTGCTATACATAGAGAACTGTTTGCTATTTAAGGGTAATGCATATGCGACTTCGTGGCTCAGTGGTCATAGCAGCAGTGTTGAAGCACCTAGTTATTAATGTCGCAAGTGTTCGAATCATGATTTTTTAAGTTTAGGTTGAAATTTATAGATAAATATATTATTTCACTAGAAACAAAGTGAAAAAATAAGATAATAAATTTTTTTTTGGTCAATTAATATATTTCCTATTATAAACAAGTTTTCAAGATATATAACATTTTGAATGCATTCAGTTCAAGACTACATTGCAAATGTAAACAATCATGGGTAGCCTAGAACGGTATGGCTGTTCCATATGCAAAAGCAGTTAAAGGAAAAGTAAAGCGCACCATCTCCCAACCCCTGAAAACATATTCAATAGAACAATTAACACGCAGTATGAGAAGCATCAGTTGTTAAAAATACTGTAACGATAACAGCAAGGTTTAAAAATGTAGATATTGTCATTTGGACAGTGCTGTACAAAGTATAAATGTTTAGGTAAATCGTACGACTATTCCGATATGCTTATAGAGTGACAAAATCTGTGTGGCCATATTCGCCTAATCCCCCCAGATTCTTTGCATCAAAACTGAATTCTTTGTAAAAATTTGAGGATAAAGCAGATATTTTCTGAACAAAAATGTATATGGAAAAAGTGAACAGTAGTCAAGCTCAAAAGTCCATTAAACAATACAAACCAGGAGCAGGGCAAACATGGACCTCTGAAACAAAACACCAGAGATGGGATCAGGTGCCATGGAGGAGTAAACATCTCCTGCAGATTAGTCACTCCCGCCTTGTGCTACTTGTCATGATTGGGAAAGAACAGAGAAACTCAATGACAATTCCTTTTGTAAATAAGTATGAAAAACATCAGTCAGCTTTTGACTTGTATCAAATTCTTAGATACGAATCTTGCTTAGTATTATATTATTTGATTATCCTCAAAGCTCTCCTTCACAGAGATTTGCAAGTATGTTACTAGCAAATATGATATGATGGCCAAAGTTTTTTTTTTTACCCTGCATTGCTTGGGCTAGTTCAAGGACAAGATGTAAATTTCAGTATTACTTTTTATTTTATGACCATCTCTGTAAGTTTAACATCCATGATAATGGCATTACACATTGAGACAGGAAGATAAATTTAAGTTCTTCAACCAACCTGCACTTTAAAGTCTATTGATTTGAAACAGGAGTGGTTACAGAGACTATTATTTCATTTCAGTGAATCTAAACTAAAAATAAACAAATTAATTACAAAAAAGAATGCCCTTGTCTGTCAACAGGATTCTCTTTTTTTTCTTCCTTCTGATAATGAAGACTTTATCATACGTATTAATACCATGTTTGAACTCCGCTTTCAATATTTGAATGATGATTCTATTCTCTTCTCTTGTTACAAAGCATTATCAGTTAAACTTTGTCCGTCTCATTGTAAAAACCCTTTAGCCTTCAAAATTGGCTTTTGACATGAAAATCAATAATTTCTTTATTCACTGCCTGTGCTTATCAATCAGAGCAAACTTTAAATCTCCTTCAAAATTATAGATCTGCGGGACTTAAAAATATAAAATCAATGTCTGATGAATCCGGCCTTTTATAGAGTTTGCCTGATCAAATGGGGCTTTTATAATGAACAATGGTTTAATGATACGATTTTATAATGTACTATAATTATTTCCGTACTTTAGCATTGGACGCACAGAAATTAAAATCAAATCGACTTCATTAGACAAAAGTTGGCGTTGATCATATTTAGATTGATTTTGACTTAATGAATACAAATAAATATTCTTTGGAAAAAGTCAATATGTTAAAGCTATTCAGCTTCATTATAAATACAATACTCAAACAATTGAATTAAAGATAGGAATTTAATGAAAGGAATTTACATACACGACCAGCAACAGTTATCAATCAACATGCAAGAATTAATATCAAATAGCAATTTAAAATCATTTTAAGCAATCACTGCAAAAATTGAAAAAAAAATCTACATAAAGAATCAATAATGAAGCATAGAGGGAGCTACCATTATTTCTGCTTTAAGTTCCGTACATTAAAATTTACTGCTTGAACACTTGAATGATAAAAGAAATGAACACAGTGTATTTAGCTGCAACAAGAAAATCTGCTTAAAAATTCAAGTTTAATTAGTGCTCATTGGGGAGTTGGCCACTCAGGCATGATCAGTAATCCCTGAACAACTTCAAAAAAAATATCTGACATGAATAAACTAATCTTTTACGTTATTAACTAATTCTAAATTAAAAAAGTTACAACATCAATTCAGACGAAATTTTAAGAGTAAATTAAATAAAATTTAATCTTTTGGGAAAAATTTATACTCTTGCTTCCGGAAATTATGAGAACGAGTTTACATGTATTTCCACACATTTTCTGCAGCAACAATGCGCGATTGTTCTGGCTATTTTCTCCGACCTGCTCAGTGGCCGCTAGATGACTTCTGCCAAGGCACAACATTTAATTAACTTAATTTTCATTTCATCTTTACCTTTCTGTGTGGACAGAAAAATTCATTTAAAGTAAATAATGGAAAAATCAGTTTGCGTGTTGTTCAAATTCTAATCCCTAGTGGCAAGTTTCATTATTAGATGATATAATCAATGCACTAGGCAGGTGTGACAGGGGGTTTGTTTATTAAAAGACTGAAATTTAAGACAAAATTTGATTAACAATCAGGTTTTCCAATCTATTGTTCTGGATAAATTACGTAAATTGCCATGGGGTCACATTTTCAAAAAATAAATAAATAAGATATCTAACAACCCAAATGACTGTGTTTTGCAAAAATTGAAGATAAACTTTTCAACAAGTAAATTATCTTTGATCTTAAATTACGATTTTAATTAATCCATACACTAATTCCAATAAACATTGGCAAATCCATCTAGATATACATGTAATTTTATTGAAGAATTGTTTTCAAATCAAAATGGATAAATAATTGAAATTCAAATTAATTAAAAACCTTTTGTATACGGCAGATTCCCCCTCCCCCTTCTCAATTTTCCCGTTGCTTGACAATGTTAAAGATAAATATTGAAGCATCAAAATAATAATTCCCCCTTCTCAATTTTCCCAGTTGCTTGACAATGTTAAAGATAAATATTGAAGCATCAAAATAATAATAAATTTACAAGACATGAAAAAATTGTCAGAAAATGTGAATTAAATCCTAAAAAAAAAAATAATGGCTTTTTTCTGAACCCCTTACTATTATGGTGGTTCAGTCACCAGAAGTGCTCAGCACTTTCAAGTGAAAGTTTTGGGTCCATTAAATGAGACCTTTTAAAAAACCAAGGTCTCGTGTCAGACAGCAAGCATTGGCACATTAAAAAATCCTCACTGCTCAAAGGGCCTGAGTGCTGAGAAAGGTCTAAATTTGAAGGCATTCAATGGTATATGGTGACTTTCCTTTTTGAGTGAAAAATACTCAAATGGGACTTAAAGCAACAAACAGTCAATCAATCCAACCCCGACCCCCTCTTATCAGCATTCCAATTGCCTTGGACCACATGTAATTGCAAGAATGATAAATATTTTGAATTCTAGTAAAATGATAAATTTCACAGTGTACTTAAATAGAGAGTTGCTATTGATTATAATGGGAACCTTTGTGTAACCTTTGAGTTTACAGGTCCTCTGTCTAATTTCAACAGCTAACGGTTTTCTCACATTGTCATTAAGACCTGATCATCATCTTCAATGGGACAATAGCTGTAAATTTACAAAGTGACTAAATCTGCAGCATCACCCAGTAATTTGGATTGTAAATGACTTTGTATAATTGGATTCTCCATTATGAAATTTGTCCAATTTTATTGCTACATATTCAATGAAATGAACACCTGCCAAAAGAGTGCTAATAATTCTTCAATAAGTATTGATGAAACTGCAAATGGCTGCTTCATCTCAGCATTTTAATTTTCTGTCACCCATTGTCATAACCATTTTGACATAAGCAAAAAGACAGTTGCCATGGTATTGCCTTTTTATCACTTTTTTCGCTCTACACACTCCTATTAGAGGGATTGCGAAAATTGAAGTAAACAAACATGAAAAACACACCAAATTAGCCCTAAATTTAATGACAGTACACCAAATGTGATAATACGAGAATAATACCTGTCAACTAATAAGATAACAAGCATATCTCATTTTTTCTCCTCCCTGTCAATTACAGTTTTTTTTATAGAGTCACAGAGCACATGCTCGATATCCTATTTTCTTCCAGTTTTTCAAATTCAATTTCAAAATCTCCAGATAGGCCTATAATTGTGTCCTCTTTTTCCATGGAAATAAAATTTGATATCACTTTTCCTTTACGGACCATTCCTTCAACATTATTATGGCTATTTTAGAATTAATCAAAAGCTCGTTTCAGGCATCCTAGCTTTTGATATGTTAGAACCATATTTTATTCCATTATTATTTTAATATGAAATATTGAAATCTGAAGACAATATGTCTGGATATTAAAAGTTGAAAGTATCCCATTTGTAGCATGCTTTGCATTTTACAGGCTAAACAAAGACAGCTAGATCCTGAAAGAGTTATAGAAAAGCAGCTAGTGGACATAGCTGCACTGAGCAAATGACATTATTCAAAAAACATATGCATGTAAAATTTTACATCCCTACATAGTTACAAGAGCTGTTCACAAGTCTGGCTTGCATTTATCACTTATTGTACATTTTCAATTTGAGAGGTTCTTTATAATTCAAGAAAACCAAAATATAAAAGTTTTCAGAATCTGAGAAACAAGATTCTTTTCTCTAAATTCTCATCCTAGTATCCAACATATAAAACATCCAACATGTTTTTAAAAGAAATGCATGCTGGTACTTTACACATTTCTATGAAAAAACAATTCACAAAGAATATCATATTTACATGATGCTGAAGTTTCTAAGGTGTGAGAATTATTTGAACCTAAGAATCAGTCAAAGGTAAGACGCAAAAGGCATGACTTCAAAGTGACCATTAGACAGCAATGGTCAATCATTAAGGTTTGAAAGTGTCAGGCTTTATGAATGACCTGGTCACCACAGGGTCAGTATATTTCTGAAGTTTTGATGAAAAAAAAATTTCAAAAGAAAGTTTATTGGTCATAATTCTCACTATGGTCTTTTATAGCAGGAAGTTTTAGTACTTTTTCATACTCTTTCAAATACATCATAGTTACATCGTCAAAAGAAATTGGCTCACAGTTATGCTTGGCACTGCTTTCATCTTCAAAAGACAAGCTATAGAAATATAAAATAAAATCTACATCAATCAAAATTTTCAATGCATTATCTTAATTTCAAAGAGAATAAGTTGAATAAATTTTGTTTGAGTTCTTAATGAAGACTCTGGCAAGGGAAAACACGGAAACAGATTTCGAGTCTCGAATCTCTTTAAGCAATCAAGCAAAACTTTTCCTGACTTTAAAAACATTAATAAAAGTTTTCTTGGATATTTTTCATTGTTATTTGATTGAATATTAGATAAAACACAAAATTAATGAGTCAAAAGATTACAAAAGAAGTTTTATCTATAGTTTAAGATAGCCTATAATTATAATTCTTTGAAAAAGAAATGATTCCTCTTTTACTATCAGGCTTTTTTTATAATTCAAATTACTTGGAAGTCGGTTGATATAATTAAAGCTCTATTCTTTATCTGTAACAAAAAGAAAGTTTCTGAAGTACATATCATCTTCAAAAGGCATTTACATCAACAATTCTAGTAAGTGGATTTTCACTTTTAAGATGCTTTCATACAAACTTAAGTAAATTTTCTTTTTAAAAACTTCTTTAAAATTGGCTGAGACTAGCTCTCAGAGTAAAATGTACATGTACTTAAGAAATTATTCTTAACAAAAATACTTTCTTAAGACTTGTACTACACTTTTAATTGTCAGCCAACAAAACTGTGAATGCGTAGGTGTTTTTCTTTTTGGGGAATCTTAATATTTCTGTGATTTTGACACCATTAAATCTTTAGCTACGACTTGAAGAACTTAAATTTATCTTCCTGTCTCAATGTGTAATGCCATTATCATGGATGTTAAACTTACAGAGATGGTCATAAAATAAAAAGTAATACTGAAATTTACATCTTGTCCTTGAACTAGCCCAAGCAATGCCTAAGTCATTTGATTCAGGTTTTATCTTTACTGTATGCAGAGGATTATAAATAACTCTCAAATTTAACAAAAAGTGGAATTTGTAAGAATTTTTAAATTCGATATTTTACCTGCCCCTTGCGTAGGCATAATGACTCGCCTAATCCCCCCAGATTCTTTAAGTTTATGTTTAGTTTGTGCATTCTTTATTGCACATATAAATTTCATGATTTGAACAAACTTGAATCTTCGCTTTGAAATTTCAAATAATTTTCAGCTTTTCTAGCAAAGTGGTTATTGAGAAGAATTTTAAAGATACCTACCATATTTTCCCTGTTTATAAAGTATTTACCCTTTTAAAAAAGGTGTGACATTTTTAACTTGAAAAAAATTGAATGCTTACTGTCCTTTGATGCCTTGCGTTAAGTTTGGTTAAAGTTGGTTTAGTAGTTTGTAAGAAGAGGTCAAAATGTAAAAGGTTAACATTCAGACAGACATATGACTATAAACAGCAGGTAAAAGCTCATTTGAACCTTTGGTTCAGGTAATCTAAAACAATAGAGGCAAAGTTGTTTTTTCAAGAGTAAGGTCATAGGTCAAGTCAAAGGTCATTAGGTCTTTAACCACAATATTTCAAAACTTGTAAATATCCAATCCTATAAAAGTCTTATTGGTGTGTAAGTGCAGAGCACAGTTGCTATTTTTAAAAGTAAGTCAGAGATCTTGATGTCTCTTAGTTAGCATTTTTCAAAAGACTTATTTACCATAATCAATTTTGTGACTTATCAAATTAACTTCCAGGAATATGAATCAAAAGTAGTGAAAGGTCAAGGTCAAAATGTTGATTACCCTAGAAATAAAAGTGAGATGAGCAATTAACATCTTAAATTATTATAACAATACCTTTAAAATTTGAAAAGACAAGTGCTATTGGTTATTATGACATACTTTGAGAAAAAAGTCAAGGGTAGAGTTCAAGGACATAAGATCAGTAACCCTGGTATTTTACAAAAGACTTGCAACAAGTAAAACATGAACAGAGTATCAAATCCCATTCATAGTCCTTATAAAAGAAAAACCACAGGGTTTGCTAAATGGACAGCCTTGCTGTGTGTTAAGTGATCGGTGTGACACTCTGCAGTCTTAAATTAGATTTCTGATTTGGTCACTTTCCTTGCATACAAGAGGAATTTTCATTATATTCTAATATAAATGATAGCTTTTAATCAAATATAATTTTAATCAACACTATCTGAAATAAAAGACAAGAGGCCCACGGGCCTTATAGGTCACCTGTGCATCATACAACAACTTTCAAATCGAAGCTTAAAATGTTTAAATGTTAACGCACGACGGACGACGACGGACAAAAACGGATAGCAATAGGTCACCTGAGTTTACTCAGGTGACCTAAAAATATAGTTGAATTTCCAGCTTTTTTTAATTACGGTATTCAACATGGTCATGGATTTATATCACTGGAAATAAGCATTCGAGAAGAAAAAAGAACAATAAACCATTTGGTTCAAACAATTTCACAAATAGCACACATTCTAAAACAGCAACCAAATTAAGCAGTTATGCCAAAATACCACAATTAAGCTCTTGGTATTTTAGAACTAGACGTTCAAGATTTTATAATTAATATCATTTTCCAAGGGACTGCCTCATTGCAGATGCCTTCATGCAATTCATTTGGCTAATTGCAGCAAATGATAATTAGATTTATGTCCACATAAAAAAACTCTTTGTTTCAACTTGAGGCCACATTATAGTCCCCCTATAAAGACTTCATTTTTTCGCCCTAATTTGATGGAATTATTACCCTTTTGCAGTCGGGCTATTAGTTTCACAAGGAAAAAAAATATTTAGATGGGCTTCATTTTTTTCTTTGCAATGTTAAATAATAATAGCATGCAAATGTGTGAATTAAATGCTTCTCTGAACCAAGACCCATGCATCTATAATGTAAATATGTGTGTATAACACAGACCCTGACTCATTCGGTCCATCATCTACAATTCATTTAATGTCCTCGTTATTTACAATTAAAACATAGAAAATATATTCCCTGACAATTTTATTTTTGTGACTAAGTGTTTTTACTGAAATCGGTGGCAGACAGTTTGCAATAGGTTTTTCACCAAATAAGACAATAAAAAATCTGTGTATTAATGTTTTGCATAGCTTTTAGCTTTTTTCTGGGATTAAAATATTATGCTAGACTTAAGTGAAAGCTTGTGGCCTAGTGCTCCGTAGACGCAATTATCTTTATAACCTTGACCTTCAGATATGTAGAGTTGCTTTCAGTGCATTGAGTTTAATTAAAGGATGACTTAAGTCAGCTAGCATGGTCCCCTCCAGAATGTGTAAAGGCCCACTGCCCCTTAATACATGTTCATATTTCTGTCTTTTCTATGCATACACTTACTCGGGATTATTTCAAAATGACTATGAAGCTACTGGGTATTTATTCCAGAATTATTTAAAGAAATTAAAGAATCTCCAAAAGGACAGTTAGGTATTAAAATAAGTTTTAAAAATACAGTGTATTGTACAAATTGCTAGGGATGGAAAACAATTCCTGATCTTTCTGGCTGGTCTAAGTGGGATAGGATGGCAACATTGCAAAGTATATGGCATCTCTTTTATTGAATTTTGTGACCAAATCAATTTATATGAATTGACACTGACCCCATATCTACATCCGTAAATGGACAGCTGTTTTAACTATTACCCTGGTAAACCTTTTAAAACCATTTCTTCAAATGTTGGGATTTCCATTTTTTTTTTAAACACATGACATTAAATTTCATGGCAACAGGGTAAGGAATTTAAGAGAGATTATCCAGAAACAAAAGTTTACTAATTGAAACACAGAATCTAAGGACAGGCAAACTGACAAACAGACACACCAAAATTAATGTCCCCACTTTTAGCAAAAGTGTGGGAATAAAGTACCTGTCAAACTCTTTGTAAGAATTAAGCAGTTTTTTTTTATAGCTGAATCCGAAATATAAGTCTTAAGACAAAAACTTTATTTACTACTCTTGCACAACAAGACTCTCATAAAACCTTCTGGTATTGTTGCACTTACTAACTAATGGCAGTTCATAAACTGACCATTTATTAAATTTTCAATCTGCATTTGCTTACTAATATTCATTCCTTTAAGAAGGTGTATGTCTGCTTTCCAGAAATAGAGCGAATTAGTAAACATTTTATTACCCTAGACATCAAACAAATCTCACAGCAGAGAAACTGATTAAATTCCTTGTAATTTTCAATTAACAAAGAGATTTTTTTTGCTAATTCATAAATGATAGGTCTGATTCTGGTGATTATCTTTAAGGATTTATATTCATTAAACAAAAAAAAAAGATTGTCCAATTTTCATAAAAATCCATTTGTACCATATCAGAAAAAAGGAAAACTAATAAAACCCTGAAAAAACATCAAAATGAATGAAACAATATACTCATTCAGGAAATTTTCAAACTAAAGCACTTTTCACATGCTTGGGATTTGGTCTTTATTGCTTGCTTCTATAAAAAGCCTAGAAAACAATACTTCTGATAAAAGGCAAAGATAAGAAACATTATGTAACTTTTTTTGCAAAATCATTGTCTAAAAATCTTTGAGTACAAAATGTTAAGAGGTTAACTTTAACCCATGACATTAAGATAAAATAATTTTAATTTCATACCAAACTTTTAACAAAATCAAGCATGATCAGTCAAAAGGTCTTGCATTCTACCACCGAGGGCTTGATGTTTAGTTTTTTGATGCATGTAAAATATTCATTTTAGCATAAAATTGGAATTTTTAAAATTCATGTACCAGTGCATAATTTGAACGTCTTTACTAAACCATTATTAACTGAAAGTTTATATGCTTAATTTTGACATTTAAGGGATAAATACGGTTGGTCATTTTTGTTAGTTTACAAATGTCAGTGCATAAGAATCTGATCAAATTGTTTATTAACATGAAATGCAGTATTTCATTTTAGCAAAAACTTCCCAAGTGCTTATTATGAATATCATATCTATGCAAAGGTTTATCAAATATTATTTTATGCAGTGTTCATTAGACTTGCCAGACCAGAGACAGTATAAAACATAAATTAACAATAAATAACCTAAAATAGTCTGTATTTTAAAGGGGCTTTATTAATTTTTTTCTGGAAATGTTAAATGAAAAAAAAAATCAAGCCTTTGATGAAAATTGATGCTTTTTAGAAGAAACGAGAATATTATTGATTTTAAAGGATAAAGTATACCTTGGTAATTATTTCCTTCGGAGCTGTTTTCATCTTCCGTACCAGATGAAGATATATTAGCAGGGTCATCCCCTAAATCAATGCAAAAAATAAAAAATAAAATCAAAATAATTCCAAAGGTCAAAATGTTAGACTTAAATAATGATCAAATATTCCCCATTAATTATTGCATATTATATTAATGCTACATTAATACTAATTAAAGATGACTCATTCTACATAGGAGAAGTTTGTCCATAAAAAGGAAGTAAAATTTAAGCCCTAAAACTGTTTTTGCAAATTATTATTTTAATCTCAGCATGCATTGATTCTTTAAAAAAATAATGGAGAATATAAGCATTTTAGGAAGATAGAGGGCTATGTCAAGGGATGGTATATATATACAGTCTAATTTCGGTTTCTCAAACTGAGAATTTTATCCCAAACCTTTTTTTGTTTTGAACCCTTAGTGTTTTAAAAGTTAGATATGGTACATGTATCTATATTTCTTGTGTGATTAAAAAGATATACAGTCAAAGCTGAAGGTTATGGAAAGGCGAAATAAGGGTATGAGGTTATATACATCAACTGTGTTGAGGCTATATGGAAAGCCATGAGAGAAATGGGTAGAATTGAGGTATATAAAAAGATTAAAAATAATACATTTCTGACAGTGCAGTATGACTACCTGCTAGTATTCTTTTAATTCTCTTTACTGACATGACTTCTAGTTGTTCCACACATTTCTCCTTCAGTTCCTCAATGGTCATCTCCTACAATGATAAATATTGACTTTGGGTAAATCAAGAGTTACTCCTCTTTGTTAGATTTTCTCCCTACATCAGTTTCTTAAAACCCTAAGTCGACTTACACACATGTACAAATTTCTTACAAATGATGAACCTAATCCTTTCACTTGTTTATGCACTGAAGCTTTTTCATCTAGCTATAAACTGAAAAACATATGTTACCTTTGAAATTAATAGAGGTATTAAACCGCTTTACAATGCAAGTCTTTTTGCCACATCTCAGCACTCATTGATTCGACACAATAAATAAAGTCAGTCCCTAAGGAATGCACACTAAAATAAACTTGAAATATCAAGATGATTTATTTACTATCTGGACGAAGAATCTTATTTTATTTGAGGAAGTCGTAGAGACCTGTTGAGGAATATATTTATCTTTGAAAGTGCATTTTTCTCTGGAACAGAATGAAATTCTTTCCGTGTGACATTTATCAAAATATTTACACATTTTTCTCAAGTTTATAATACAAATGCAAATTTGATATATAAACATATGTTCTTGAAATTTAGGATTTCCGGCAAAATTTTCCAGTTTCAAACCGAAGTTTATCTCTGAAATTGACCTCCAACTAAACTTGCCCCTTTCTCCTGAAAACAGCTGTTCTTTGGAGTAAACCCACAAGACACACTTTGTAAAAATAATTTGTAAACCAGAATGAAGTTCAATTATGATTGAGATTCTGGTTTGAAGATGTTTTTACTTAAGATATATTTATTTTTCTTCAACCCAGAGATTTTAAGGCCCTTAAGATTATCAGTTTCAAAGGAATCTGTTTTAATCATCAAAACCATTTTACACTGCTTCCCCTTTATAGTTTTAACGATGTTTAAGTTTTAAAATTCATCACACTTCAAACATTTAATTCTCAACACCAGAGGAAAATGGCAGGACGTGCAGTGAACTTCAAACAAAGATAAAAACATGACGCAAAGATTGCTGCCGTGTAAAATAATAATACTTGATCAATCAGGATTTGATTTTGAGTACTTTGTTTATAACTTTAATTTACAATTCTTAAAACACTTTCATTAGATGTTCTTCCGAGGTGAAGCACTAAAAAAATCCTTCAAATATCAAATTAATTCATTAAAAATGGTATTATACAATGTAATTTGACTAAATTTAATGAGAATTCAAACTTGTACATATAGTAGTACTTTAGAATCCATGTGAATAATAACTTCATGAATTCCAAAACTACCACAAAAATTCCCTAATCTCTCTGTCAATTCTCTTTCGCACATAATACTTTTACGAGATGTACAAGCATTTATTTACCATATTCTGAGTGACCACTGAATAATATTTTTAAAGAAACAACAAGAAAGCACAGAAAAAAATGAATTACATGACCAAAAAAAATTTCATTTCTTTACATAAAATGCACCTAATTTGTTTAGCCCTTAGCTAGTCCCGAGGACAATTAACAACATACGTATCTTGCAGAACCAAGGTTTCAAAGGACGGAATGACAAGTTCTATGTTTTGGTCATTTTCGTGGTCAAAACCGGAGAGGCAGACACTGGTCAATTTTATTTTTTATGTACAACTTGCTGTTTGAAATAATGCATGTATTTATGACATCTTGGCTGAACCTGTGTAGCCCTAATGTCTCTTTGACACCAGTATTTAATGACCATCATACATCACAGGGTCCACAAAATAGGACAAGACTTTCTGACAGGTCACACATGAACAAAATATAATTGCCATTTTTCAAATGACCATTTGCTGTTAGTCATAATAATAAATATTTGTATTAACACAAAAATAAAGTGTGTGGTTGATATAAAACATCTCTATTTTCTACTTTTAGCAGTACATTCCTCCTGAAAGTTCTATAGTACAACTCTATGCTATTCTAGGTCTAATTTAATGCCAATGTCACCTGTGAAAAAAAAACAATCTAAACACTTCTCTGAAACTTATCTCCTTCAAGAACAATGTAATTCAAGGGAAACTATGACTGAGAGAAAGGGGGGGGTACTATTCCAAAAATTCTTTTACTCTTTCTATACTATTATTATGCATAAAATAATAAAATATAGAATAAACCATTCAAAGCCATAATAAACAATGAAGTCTCTTTTAAACAAAATAATACTTTAAAGAATTTGGCATAAAAAAGTAAAAATTTTAATCCGTTTACAATAAACTATACTTTTAAAGGTACATGACCGCATGTGTACGATAAAAAAAGCCAAGTGTGTTTAAAACAATGTGTTCAATTTCATATTTGTTTATAAAGCATTGCATGCATGTCACGTGACCTAAAACTGAGTTACGTGCATTGTGAAATGAGGTAGGGTTTGGACTTTCTGAATGTTGGCCATCTGAACTCCCCAGGATTAAAGGTCAGGACATTAGAAGAAGTTACTGCCAATGTTAAAGCTTACCTATGTTTCTTTCTCTTAATGCTGATGACAGTCCAGAATATCAAAATTCTACCTCAGGGTTGAAATAATTTCATTTGCCAACTTGACAACTAGGACATAGTTTTAAATATATATATATGTCATGTCCTTTCATGTAAAACATGTGACATATAAAATAAACTGTCACAATACCACACATTTAAGCTCTAAAATTTGAGAGCACCATATGAAGATTGACAATATAAGTGATGCTGCCAGCTTCATTATCTTTTTTAAAATAATACAATATGTAACTGCATCACTGATAGAAGTACCACACAATCTTTATCAACAAGAGGCCCAGGGGCCACATCGCTCACCTGAGCAACTCTAGTTATGAGCCAAACAAAATCACAAAATAAAAAAGAAACAAGAGGCCCAGGGGCCACATCGCTCACCTGAGCAATTGGCTGAAAAAGCACATATCAGATCAGAACTGAAAGTTTTCTGGGGGGGGGCTTGAATTTAATCAGGGGGATCATGATTTGAACAAACTAGAATCTACACTACCTGAGGATGATTCCCTATAAATATCACGGCTTTGAAAAAAGCATGGCTTTGAAGTACTGGAAAAGAAGATTTTAAAAGGTTTCCCAATATATTCCTATGTAAAACTTTTATCGGCCATTTGGCCCCAACCTACCCCCGGGGGTCATGATTTGAATAAAATTGAATCTACACTACCTGGGGATGATTCCACAGGAGTTTCATCTTTCCTGTCTCAATGGTTCTTGAGAAGAAGATTTTAAAAAAATTTTCCTATATATTTCTATGTTAAAATTTGATTGGCCATTTTGGTCCCCCGGGGGTCATGATTTGAACAAACTTGAATCTACACTACCTGAGGATGTTTCCACATGAGTTTCATCTTTCCTGGCCCAGTGCTTCTTGAGAGGAAGATTTTTAAAGATTTTTCCTATATATTCCTATGTAAAACTTTGATCCGCCATTTTGGCTCCACCCTACCCCCGGGGGTCATGATTTGAACAAACTTGAATCTACACTACACGAGGATGATTCCACATGAATTTCATCTTTCCTAGCCCAGTGGTTCTTGAGAAGAAGATTTTTAAAGATTTTTCCTATATATTCCTATGTAAAACTTTGATCCGCCATTTTGGCCCAACCCTACCCCTGGAAGTCATGATTTGAACAAACTTGATTCTACACTACCTGAGGATGATTCCACATGAGTTTCATCTTTCCTGGCCCAATGGTTCTTGAGAAGAAGATTTTTTAAAAATGCCATTAATTTTTCTCTAATTTATAATTATCTCCACTTGGAAAAGGGCGTGGCCCTTCATTTGAAGACACTTGAATCCCCTTTACCCAAGGATACTTTGTAGCAAGTTTGGTTGAAATTGGCCCAGTGGTTCTTGAGAAGAAGATGAAAATGTGAAAAGTTTACAACAACGACCACGACGACGACGCCAACGACAACAACGAAAGACAACGGACAAATTTTGATCAGAAAAGCTCACTTGAGTCTTTGGCTCAGGTGAGCTAAAAATGAAAACCAAGGCAGATTTATGCCACTTTATGGGAGCTCTTTCATGGCCATAATTAAAAGTTCTTTAAAAGTAGGTCAAGGTCATGAAATCAAAAATCTGGAACCCAACGCAAGATCCTCTCACAAGGAATGCATGTAAGAGAGATATGAAGCTTTAGCATAGTCTGTTCAAAAGTTATGTTCAGGATTTAAGTTTTTTAAAGGAAGGTCAAAATCCAAGGCCATGACATATAAAAAAAATTTTGGTATCCAAAGAAAGGTCTTGTCATAAGTAATGCACATGAAATATGTGAGCTCTAACACCAAATATTCAAAATTAGTGGGGTTTTTTTTTTCTAGACATGCAAACAGAAAGACAGACAGACCTAAAATTTTATGTCCACCTAGGGGCATGAAAATTTGTTCAAAACCCAGGGTTGTAGTGTATAAGGACCATGTACTTAAAATCATGATAAAATTCACAGTGATTTTCCTCTTACAGTGTACCAGAAGCACATCTTTCATCGGACATGATAATTGGATTCCAGTTCTCTTTTTCAGTTTGGACCATCAATTTTCTTTACACTGACCAAAATAAAAAAGCAGGGTATTGACCAATTCTTTTCCTCTGTCTTCTTTGCTAATGAGATTTTAACTAACATAAAAGTGTTCCCCGAACCCACTTGAAATGCATACACCAAGGATAATATAAGATTAAGGGACAAGTTAAGTTTTATCCTATAACTTTTACAAATGATATGTATGCATTGCATTTTCACTAGTCCCAATACTGGTATGGTCGAGGCTGATCAATAGTCTAAATAACCTTGTATGGACTTCAAGCGGGACTGGTTTGAATGTTCTTAAACTTTGCATGTCAAATGACAATGGCCGTTCAACTCAAACCAGAGCTGAAATGCATATTATATTTTGTCATGCAGGAATGAGTAAGCTTCATTCCAATTACAATCTCATGTCAAAAAAGGTCAATATTTTTTCTGCAAGTGTTTGAAAAGGCCAAAAATGGCAGGATAGTTGATCAAATCAAGAATAGGGTGCCTTTGAATTCCTAATTTTGGAACTTGGGAAATTGTGGATGTCCTTTAAAACCCTATGTAATCATATCATAAAAAAGCAAAGTTCTAACTTACCTGTAGTGATTTGGGTAAATTATGTGTTAATTTGAAAATAACAGACACATTCTTTATAGCCAAACCAATTACACTCTACTTAAGTTATGTTATTTATATAATTATCACATTTAATCCAGTGAGTTAATGCTTGTGAATGAGTGATTCATTTTTCATTACAATTTTAAGTTCACAGCTTCAAAACTGACAAAGCTAAAATACACCCAAAAGTGCTAATGTTAAGAAGTTCTTTGACCAAGTGATTGAACATTTATTAATATTTATTGATGTTTAAAAATTGTGTCACATAGCAATATAGCCTTTTATTCTTTAATGGGCAATAACTGTCCTTAAATTAAACTGGAAAAATCTTATTCTAAACAATTGTACTGAGAATGATCTTTTAGTGATACTGTACTGAGTATGAGCTTTTAGTGATTTCATATTGAGTATGAGCTTTGAGTGATTCTGTATTGAGTATGAGCTTTTAGTGATTCTATACCAAGTTTGAACTTTGAGTGATTCTGTATTGAGTATGAGCTTTTAGTGATTCTATACCAAGTTTGAGCTTTGAGTGATTCTTTACTGAGTATGAGCTTTGAGTGATTCTGTACTGAGCATCAGCTTTAAGTGATTCTGTACTGAGTATGAGCTTTAAGTGATTCTCTACAGAGTATGAGCTTTTAGTTATTCTGTACTGAGAATGAGCTTTTACTGATTCTTTGAAGTAAAAGAGTATGGGCTTTTAGTGATTCTGTACTGAGTATGAGCTTTTAGTGATTCTGTACCGAGTATGAGCTTTTAGTGATAAACTCATTTTTAGTACAGAATGAACTTTTAGTGATTCTGAACTGTATACGAGTTTTAAGTGATTCTTTACTGAGCATCAGCTTTAAGCGATTCCTTAATGAGTATGATTTTTTTTTTTGATTCTTTTTTTTTTGATTCTGTACTGAGTATGAGCTTTTAGTGATTCTTTACTGAGAATGAGCTCTTAGTAATTCCTTAATGGGTATGAGTTTTTGGTGATTCTTTAATGAAAATGAACTTTTAGTGATTCTGTACTGAGTATGAGCTTTGAGTGAATCTGTATTGAGTATGAGATTTTAGTGATTCTGTACTGAGTATGAGCTTTTTGTGATTCCTTATTGAGTAAAAGCTTTTAGTGAATCTGTACTGAGTATGAGCTTTAAGTAAATCTGTACTGGGTATGAGCTTTTAGTGATTCTGTACTGAGTATGAGCTTTTAGTGTTTCTGTACTGAGTATGAGCTTTAAGTGTTTCTGTACTGAGTATGAAATTTTAGTGATTCTGTACTGAGAATGAGCTTCTGGTGATTCTGTACTGAGCATAAGCTTTGAGTGTTTATGTACTGAGTAAAATCTTTTAGTGATTCTGTACTGAGTATGACCTTTTAGTGATTCCTTACTGAGTATGAGTTTTTAGTGATTCTGTACTAAGTATGAGATTTTTATGATTCTGTACCGAGTATGAGCTTTTAGTGATTCTCTACTGAGTATGAACTTTTGATGATTTTGTATTATGAGCTTTTTATATATTCTATACTGAGTATGAGCTATTAGTGATTCTTTATTTAATAAAAACTTTAAGTGATTCTATACTGAGTATGAGCTTCTAGTGTTTCTTCATAACAAAGGTATAGCTCAGATAACTGTGCAATGACAGAGGGATGAACAGACCAATAATCTACTTGATTCTTATAACCTTTCTTAAAACTTTGTTTGGGGTGGGGGATAACTAGTAACTGTTGCATCTCCTTAGATGAGATAAGAAACTTCCACTTTCTCATTTCTATATGTATAACCTTTAGAATATCCGAGATGTGTTTCTTCAGTGTATTCCTATTACCTTTAGAATATCCGGGATATGTCTCTTCAGTGTGGCCCCTCTGAGGCTGTGGAACATCTGCTCCACCATCTCCTGCCTGTGGTTGAGATAGGTTCCAATTGAAAACAGTTCCTTATCCAAGTCCAAATCGGAGTCCTCTTCTTCACTTTTACTGGACTTTTTCTTTAGTAAAAAATGACAGAGAATTGATTATGCTAAATTCATAAACTTTAAACTTAGAAGCTCATCAAACTTGGAGGGAATAGTTACAGCAAAGGACAAACAGATGGTACCAGTAATTTGACAATGCCTGAACTTGTTTGATTCCACATCATGTTCAGCTACCTAACTGTTGTGTAAAAAAAAATGAAGAAATAATAGATGGTGAAAAAATTAGCCTTGTGAAGGGACTGAATTGTAAGGGTTTGATATAACAGAAACAATTGCTTTTATTTCTTCATGGAGCAACATTCTATCTAGAAAATAGCATTATGGGTTTTAAAACTTTTTGATGGATTTGAAATTTGAAAACCAATTTCATTTTAAAATTTCAAATCCAAGAAAATTTATAACAAAGGAGAGGCTATGATAACAAATGGTTTAAAATGCATTCCTAGCAATTGTCTTTGAAGTCCTTTCCTAAGTAAATGTTTTGATTGATTTTTAAAAAGATGGATGGATGAATGAACCTGCTTTCTTTATATTCTTTTTGCTAAACTTCATGTCATGTTATCATTCTTGGTGAGCATAAAATACAATAGGAGCCTTTGCCTATCATGTCAGCAAATTCAATGCCCATCTATAAAAATCTGATTAATTCTTGAAACCCAAAGTGATACATAGAAGGCTTAATTTGTCTTTTTAATCTCCGATCAAAGTACAAAAAAGAAACTCTAATGAGAAAATAAAAAAAATAAATCTTATTATCTTAAATCCCAAAGATGGATGGACAGATTCCATGTTAATTAAAATCTTTTCCATTTTCCAGAATTTGAAAAAAAAAATAATGCTCATGCAAGCAAAAATGTGATTTCTGCTTGAGACTCTGTCAAAAAGAATAATCGTGTAAAAGTTTATTCGAAAATTCGTCGTTGCAGACTTGAAAGGAACATCTGTGCTATGGAATCAAGAAATTTTATCAGCATTCAAACAAAGCACAAGATTTAAAAGCAGAGCAAGAACAATGCATTTGGGGATTTATTTCAAAATTCCAACATCAATTATATAAATTGAGCAACGATAATACTCTCAATTCAGTTGAATAAATTTTAAAACAAAACTCAAATTGCGAGAGAGATGCGATTTTTTAGCCGGCAAATATGACTATTTCTGCATGCAGGGTGCAAATTAGAAAATATTGATGAAATAATAAATCTTGGTTCTCTCCGTCCAGAAGAATGGATATTAAAAAAAAATTCTGTAAAAACCATCCAAGTTATTGATTAAATTTTATGCCAAAACAGACCGTCAAAAACAATTTAATCGTCTTGGATAAAGAACATAATTTGTCTTTGGCCTTTCTGATCTAAGGCATCATAGATGATTATTCCCATCACCAGCCACAAAGAACAGTAATTTAATAATTTGTTTCCTTTGCTTAACTTTTTGTTTTATAAATTCTTTTCATTTTACTTATTTGACTTCTTTTGTAACAGTATAAGACGTCTACCCCATCCTTGTTATTAATGATTCAAGGGAAAATCAGGGTACTTAAAGATAGATGAAATCAATCCCAACTGAATTTATAAATTGAAAAAAAAAAGTAAATTATTTTCATCAAGTGCGTCTCGACCAAATCAGACAGAAACGTAAAAACCATGATGTCAATTAAAAACAAATAACGATAAACCATCATCTTTGTCTTGCCGAATGACAGGAGCAGTATTCCTACCTCAAGACCCTAACTCTGCAGGAAACCCACAAATAGTGAAATGAATTTTAAAGATAATTCAAAATGATAGGTCTTCCTTGAGAACATTTTGAATATTTCAGATGTATGTCAGTCCCCTGTCTGGGTGCTGTCTGAAAATCTGGCACACATGTCTTTGATTTGAACATTTCCATTAACTTGCCCACCATTAGTCAATCCAATACTATAGATCAGCTGTCTAATCCTGCTCAATCACTGTTTCAGGGATGCACTTTAGATATAGAAACAAAAAGATAAATACATATTTGGTATGATCTATATTTATTACCATATGTGAGACTGGGATATGAAAGGTGATGTGACCATGTTTTAAATGGGATAAAAAAAGAAATGCTGAGAGCTATGTAATCCAAATATTGTTTTTTGTTGTTGTTTTTTTTGCATCTGTAACAGCCTTTAATTCTCACATCAAACAAGATGCTCATAGACTACAATGTTAACCTGAACAAAAAATATAAACTTTTGAACAATCATGTCAATGACCCCCACCCCCTTCACCTGAAAAAATTAAAAGCTTTTTGTGCCCTGAAAACTTGAAATTTATTAGTTTTCTCATTTTCTGCTGGAATTCTTATCCATTGGTTGTAATTCATTATCTGCTGGTAGATGTTTACATGCAATTCATAAGATTGAACCTTGGAAATGTTAAATCAAAAAATAAAATGAACTTTTTTTAAAATAAAAAAATACAGGAATTACAAACATCATATAAATAAATGAAATGAAATTGATATAAATGCATAGTTGTTCTTTTTCAAGACTTTTTATTACAACTGTTAATTAATACTGGTCATTTTTGCAGACAAGTATTATATATCATAGACAAATTAACAAAATCATGAAATACAACAGCTATATAACTCTTATCCCTTTGGGCAAAGAATTCTTTACCATGAAGAATTAAAAACATCATCTCCAAGCAAAATTGCTCAGTCTAAATCGGAGGATATAAAATGATCATTTATCTTGTGACTGCCAATAGATCATTATAACTGTATGTACATTATATTAACATTTTCTTACGACTTTCTGAACTGTGACCTGGAATTGGCCCTGTTTATTTGATTCCTTTATTATAATATTAATGGTCAATATTTTATTTGCTGTCTATAAGAAAACATGAAAATCTGATAGGTGGAACTTGAATTATTTTATGTCTGTGGGAAGTGGTCAAGGTTGTCATTTTTGCCCTAGCTTTTTGTCATTTTATAATTGTTTTATAATGTATCTGTCATACTTTTATTCAAGTAATGCCTTATTTTGGAACACAATGACAAATACCTTTTTAGTGGACTGGTGTTTTTTCTTCTTTTGTGAACTTTTCTTGCGTTTGGATGAGGCCGTCAGGGGGTCGGGGTCAGCCTGTGTAGAATCCGCCACCATTTTCTTGGCACTCATACTTCTGTGAAAGATAAAACAAATACCACATTCAATTTCAATCAAAAAATTTTCACCCTATAAAAATGAAACTATTTTCCCCTGTAGTTTAATGCTATAATCATTGTAGGCTAGTGAGATAAAAAAGAAATAGCACTGGGCATGGTCATTAACAGATGGGTGGCCTAGTGTCTTAATTTGTAATGAACATATTGCATATTGTGTCAAAAAATAATAATAACTGGGAAAAACCATTAATTAAAACCAAAGACAATTGTCTAAATTCTTTTTTATGGCTATGGCAAAGACTTTCTCAACACATTATTTATTTTTAAAAAATATAAAAAAGGGGAAAGAATAAGATAAGCATATGTTCTTGATATATTAAAGCTCCAACAAGCCAAAATGTTTCCAATTGTGCACCATAGTTTTCAAATTCTTGAAAAATCCTCAACTTCAGAGCAGTGCATTCCTCCTTTGACAAACTATGCAAACACTCTGTTCAAAGGACCCCCACATTGGTGGATTCTGATTAAAATTTTATTTCATGCTTCACTCACAGCTGACCGCATGCTAGAGGTTTTTCACCAATTTTATCAATTGGAATACCAGCCAGATGCTTTCAATCAAAGTCTCAAACAATGGTTTATGGAACAAGATAATACAAAAACTAATTTTTATTTTTTTGGAGAAAAAAAAACCCTGTCCAATTTTATGTTCTGCCTACCATCCATACAGTAAAGACCCTGAGTGAACTTTATAATATTTATTGATTCTTTTATCAGACAAACAAAGATCGTAAATTTTTGATTCCATAAATTCAATTTGTGCCTGTAGGGAAATTATATTTTCATAATACAATTCAGATATGAATTAATTTTTGTTAGAAGTTAATTATTGATTTTCATCAAATTGCAAGCCTTTAAGCTTTGGCAAACAGAGAACCGTTTCAATAATTATTTTCAAAGCATTTTTCAAAACATCTAATCTCTTATTTCCATTAATTGATTAAGAGTCACTATGAAAGAATTTGACAAGAACAAATTCATCATAATTGTTTCCTCTCCAGATTTTTAAATTTTTCGTTTCCAATCAAAATTTTTTTTTTTAAATGAAAAAATCTTTTGATATGCAAAGAAGATACATGTTACGATGGCAATTATTCAAAGTCTAATTTAAAAAGCTTTTAGACAAAAGCCATGACATTTGTTTTCAAAAGAAGAGCCAAGTATCCAGGGAGCCCGGAGCCCAAGTGAGAGATGAAGCCCTCTGTTTTTTTCAATAGATTCATTATTTGTCTTAGGGCAACAAAATATTCCATTTAAAAAATTATTATCAAATAAAACTCTGTCCCAACAGGAATTGAAGTGGCTTTCAATGAAGCACCACTGGAGTGTTACACAAATTTGAAAGGTCATGTTTCTGGCATGGTCAGGGGATTGACTGGCACCAGAGATAAAATTACTAAAAAACATTCCTCTGTAAAAATTCCCCAATGAGACTGTATGTGAGGCTTTTTGATCAATTTCAAGTCAAATTCAATACAAGGTCAATTTTATCAGCTGCATCTTCAAACAAGGTCTGTTTTACGATCTGTATCTCCCAGCAGCCATCTCTTTTTATCTCTAGAATGAAAATTTCACTTTTTTTTTTGTAAGCTGTACATGTTCTTAAAGAGTTGGCCCATGAATTGAAGTGCTTGCCAAATTTGTGATTCCAGTAAGGCTAAACTGTAATTGGAGACAATTTCCAGTATCAGTTAGCATGCAACATTCTTTTGCAATTATGCTTATTTTAATCAATAGCTGAAATTTCAATTTAATTGATTGCATTACCAGAAAATTGTGTTAAAGATAATTGACCTTGTGCTCACACAACCTTGACCTTTACACATGCACAACTGTGTATTCAGAATTTAATACTTTTTTTCTTTTGTTCAGTTAACTGCATGTACAGAAAAAGACACTCAAGATGAAAAACTTAATCCGATCAATTTATAAGAACCAGTTGCTGACCCAAGCTTTTTTTTTCTTTCAAAGCCATGTTATTAACACAGTTTGATTAAAATGTAAACCTGATTGAGCCACATAAGGATACTTTAATAAGTAATATGACTTTGATGTTTTGAATAAACTAGGGTCATCTTAAATGGATCCCTGAGTCACAGGTACTTTTTACTACACCAATGATAATCTTGAAAATCCAGGTGACCTACTTTAAATCAACGAACCAAAAATTTGCTCTATTTTGTAAGTCGACATTTCTCTGTACATTGTACTTTGATATTTTTTATTTTCAACCTAATAATAACTGTTTAATGATTGCTTCCTAGTTTTAAACTAAAATTTATTGATTTTGATCCTGAACCCTTACATCAGTGTAAAATTACAGTCCGTTTTAATAAATTTTATCAAGCAAATTTTTTTTTTCAATGCGCATTAACACAAACATATAAAAAAAATTGATTTTCTATGTGACATATGGTTTAAAATTACCACATTAATAAGAATAACACAGAACCCAGTGGGTGAACGAAAACTGTATGGAGGTAGCATAATCAAAAGAACTAATTTTTACACTTCAGTAGTAATATTTTGTTTATGACTCACTAATCCTTACTTAAATACATTTGACAAATATATACCAGGTTAAAACCCTATGTGATTCACTGTGATATATTTCCTAAAAGTCACCAGTATATAATCTCCACAATTTCTTTTTACAAACAAACACTTCAAATCATTTTTTTTTTCATAAATAGATGTAAACAAAAAGTTCTTACTAGATGATTATTAATTTTAAAGCAAGACAATTAGCATACAAAAATCTATTTATAAACCCCCCCCCCAAAAAAAAAAATCCTCTCCTCCACACACAATGTTTATCCCATTACACTTACAACTAGAACAATGGGCATTTTTCATTAGAAAGTCTGAATACTCAAAACTTCTCCACTCTTTGTCTTGTACAATTTGTTGCAGGTGCCAAATGAGAACTAATGAAGACATCATAATCTTTGAGTCGCTCTTTTTGCCGTTGTTTAAACCCGTTGTTACTATTGTCTTAGCTCATTACTTTTTTATATATGTCATTACTTTCATACCAATGTTATTTGAAATCAAATTTATCTCTTCAATAAATTCCAGCAACAAGTGCACATGCATAATTAAAAGCATCTTTTATTGAATCACTCTTTGTCTGTCTTTGGAATTACGCAATGCATTACACAAGACAAAAGAAAAAGTGCCACTCTTCTACCCTTAATGAATCAGCATGCTTCATTTGAACAGTTAAAAAATGTCTTTAAAAAAAATTGACATTCCAAACGGAAAATTGCTAATGCTCTGATTAAATTGCACCGACACTTTTTTATAAGCTGAATGCTACAACGATTCTTTGACAGATTTCTCAAATATGACCAATATCCTTCAGAACAGTTAAAGAATTGTAATCCAACCACTTTTTGTCTTGGATCTTTTTCATCTCAATCTTTTGAAGATTTAGTGCTTTGTTAAGTTCGATCTGAAAATAACCAAATGTGTGTGTTTGCAATGTTTTCCGTAAGAACCGGCAACCGGCCAAATTGACCGCTTCAATTGACAAAAATGCCAGTTTGAAATAAAAAAATTGTTGTAAGGTTCACAGAGATGCTGTTTATAAAACCTCATACCCTAGTCTATTACAACTGATCTCTAACCCTTTACTTTGAAATAAAGGGAAAACACTGGTTTGTATTTCCTTTATGATATAATAAACACCCAGGACTATCAGCAAGGACAGATCTGACAACAAAGTTGAGGTTAGTGTTCTCTATGGAAACCCGCTGCAACACTGCATCCAAAACTTAACCATTCAGTATAACATCTAAATAAACTCACACTCACAGGTCAAGGTCTTGGGACAAAAGGAAATTCTGTGTCAAATGCAAGATCTATATTTTTTTTTATGTGTGGAGACCTTCTGTTGAGCACTTTGATATTTTTGTGTAACCTTTCTATAGAAGACACCAGCATGTTATGAATTAGAGCCGCAAAAAAGCTGCATTTTCATATTTTCCTACATTTGTATTGGTTTACATACAAGATTTTAAAATAACCCCACAGAATTTTCACTGTATTCTTAATCATTTCATCTTGGAAGAGGGTGTGGCCGTTTGCACACAAATTTGAATCTTCTGCAACCAAAGATAGTCTGTGCCAAGTTTGGTTGAAATTGACCCTGTGGTTCTAGAGAAGATGAAATTGTAAGAAGTTTACACCAACCATGACAACAGCAATGAAAGACAACAAACAAATATTGCCCAGAAAGCTCATGGGGCTTTAGCTCAGGAGAGCTTAAAATCAAGAATTGTCAAAGAGTTCCAATTTATCATCCCCTATAAAAAGTATTTCATTGTATTCAGCAATGCAGAAAAAGGAGACCCACTGCCTTTAGTATCAGGAATTAGGAATATGTAGAATGGTAAAAAGACATTAACCTATCTTGCCTTATTAAACCAATTTATATTCAGTTAGATTTGATGGACTATAAGGTTCAATTCTTCAATTCTGTTTATCAAGAAAATATACTGTAATATCCATACAATGCATGCAGTAAACTCCCCACTCCATAAAGATCTGGTGCCAAGATCAAATATCTAATTTTCTTAGAAATTAAACTTCCTGCAATTAAAGCTAGTGGAGATGAAGTTTGTGTGGAATTTTGCCAGATATGTCCATGATATCAATTTTATCGTCTAAAAATCAATGAATTTGAATGTCCCCAATGAAGCATCAAGCCAAATGGTCTGGGCAAAATGTGATCAAAATTAAAATTGGCATTCAAGATTTAGAGCCAATACCAGCAGTTAGTCATCTGACATAGATCTTGCTATATTAAACTTTCACAGGATTCTCTAAGCTTTCCTGTCAATTTCAAAGAAAAGCCTTAAGATTTAGAGCCAATTTTGCCATTTGTGATGGTAGAAGAGATTTTCTAATATAAAAGTTTTAACAAAATCATGCTGTCTCAGACAAATAGGAATATCTTGAGATTGAATTAAAGTATGTGGCTACAGCTAAATAGAAACAATTTCTAAAATCACAAATTTGATAAACTGTCAAAAAAATGACATTTTTCCATTTTTTGATGTTATTCAAGTAATAAAAAAACACACAAAACGGTGCTTGCATAAGTAGTAATTGGGAAAAAACACCATGCATCTTTTTTGGTGCAAAACAAAGGGAATTTGCATTCTCAGCAATAAAACAATCCAGCATTATTATTTGTGAAATGAATCTAAAGCACGCTTAAAAAAAAATATAAGCTCCATTTTTTTAAGACCCACACCAGAGCACATTAAGAATGGTCATTTGAAGCTTAAGATTTTTATCATAATAGTGGGTAAAGTTATGCAAAATATTCCCTCCAATGACATCCCATTACATCAATAAACTGATTTTGATTCTGATTAATTTGAAAACCTAAGTCTTTGAGAATAACGACACATCACGAGCCCCGGTCTCATCATCTGCTTTTGATTTTCAGTGGAAAATAAGTGAAATGAATGATTACATATTGACATCAGGCCTTTTTGTTTGCTATTTTCTCACTATGTTCATTTTGACATTTTCCATTAACCCAGCCTGGCTTGCTCTTTACTCGGTGACATGGACACTGCTTTAAAATGAAAAGATCTGACAGCTAAATTCAAAAAAGTCCAGATTTTTTTTTTCTTTTTGGACTTCCAACATTTCACTTCTTATTCTGAGAGTTGTGAGAAGTTCAGATTACTTGCATTTTTGCTTCATTTCTGAAATCATTCTCAATTCTAATTGGGTTTCTTAACTTCATAAAAAAGATCCTTGTTTTGATGGATTTAACAATAACTTGTCCTATGAATCTCAAATGCTACGGCATAAAACTGCAATTTGACTATTCAGTAATATTCATTTTTTGCCAAATATGACACAAAGTCTTTGTAATGTTTTCAGCTAAAATGTCATAAAAAGACATTTTGTTCTTTTTGGATGTTTAATTTCAGTTTTGGGGCTTCTTTTTCCATGCCATAAAAATGTGCTTCAGCACAAAAGGACAATTCAAGGTTCTGAATTTCACTTTTTTCATACTTTTAAGTTCTTTGATACATTAGCTCTTAGAAAAAAAGACCCATTAAATTGAAATATGATACAATACATGAACAGTTCAGTGCTGCTGACTGCAAATTGTCAGAATCTAAAGGTACAATTCTAAGGATGATCACACAAACTATTAAAACATTGCATTAAATCTAATTTCTCCATTTAAATAATTTTTAACATACATGTATATCTATAAACATACTTCTTACTTAATTATTTTTCATCATCTGCATTTTTGGATTAAGGGACCTGGAACTGACTTGCATTGCATTTTTAAGTCATCTTTAAGGTTGGGTGAGGTTTTAGTTTAAAGGTTGCCAAAAG
>PRKT01000296.1:48725-128215 GCA_003671525.1 Saccostrea glomerata | reverse complement strand
TCTAAAATCACAAATTTGATAAACTGTCAAAAAAATGACATTTTTCCATTTTTTGATGTTATTCAAGTAATAAAAAAACACACAAAATGGTGCTTGCATAAGTAGTAATTGGGAAAAAACACCATGCATCTTTTTTGGTGCAAAACAAAGGGAATTTGCATTCTCAGCAATAAAACAATCCAGCATTATTATTTGTGAAATGAATCTAAAGCACGCTTAAAAAAAATATAAGCTCCATTTTTTTTAAGACCCACACCAGAGCACATTAAGAATGGTCATTTGAAGCTTAAGATTTTTATCATAATAGTGGGTAAAGTTATGCAAAATATTCCCTCCAATGACATCCCATTACATCAATAAACTGATTTTGATTCTGATTAATTTGAAAACCTAAGTCTTTGAGAATAACGACACATCACGAGCCCCGGTCTCATCATCTGCTTTTGATTTTCAGTGGAAAATAAGTGAAATGAATGATTACATATTGACATCAGGCCTTTTTGTTTGCTATTTTCTCACTATGTTCATTTTGACATTTTCCATTAACCCAGCCTGGCTTGCTCTTTACTCGGTGACATGGACACTGCTTTAAAATGAAAAGATCTGACAGCTAAATTCAAAAAAGTCCAGATTTTTTTTTTCTTTTTGGACTTCCAACATTTCACTTCTTATTCTGAGAGTTGTGAGAAGTTCAGATTACTTGCATTTTTGCTTCATTTCTGAAATCATTCTCAATTCTAATTGGGTTTCTTAACTTCATAAAAAAGATCCTTGTTTTGATGGATTTAACAATAACTTGTCCTATGAATCTCAAATGCTACGGCATAAAACTGCAATTTGACTATTCAGTAATATTCATTTTTTGCCAAATATGACACAAAGTCTTTGTAATGTTTTCAGCTAAAATGTCATAAAAAGACATTTTGTTCTTTTTGGATGTTTAATTTCAGTTTTGGGGCTTCTTTTTCCATGCCATAAAAATGTGCTTCAGCACAATAGGACAATTCAAGGTTCTGAATTTCACTTTTTTCATACTTTTAAGTTCTTTGATACATTAGCTCTTAGAAAAAAAGACCCATTAAATTGAAATATGATACAATACATGAACAGTTCAGTGCTGCTGACTGTAAATTGTCAGAATCTAAAGGTACAATTCTAAGGATGATCACACAAACTATTAAAACATTGCATTAAATCTAATTTCTCCATTTAAATAATTTTTAACATACATGTATATCTATAAACATACTTCTTACTTAATTATTTTTCATCATCTGCATTTTTGGATTAAGGGACCTGGAACTGACTTGCATTGCATTCTTAAGTCATCTTTAAGGTTGGGTGAGGTTTTAGTTTAAAGGTTGCCAAAAGGACAAAAAATTAAATGATAATTATAGCTATGAAAACAATATGTCTGTTAGATGTCTGTATATGAGTAAAGAAGAGGAATTTCATAGGATGTACATCCTCACAATGTCAAGGTTTTGTGAACTCAAAACCCCATATGTCAATTTTATTATTAGGACTTATATCATTATTACCGCATTTGGCTAAATAAAATACATACTTTTTTTCCTAGATTATTTTTTAAGTGTGAGAGGGGGATGCATATTTTACAAGAAATTGAGATTTTGACAATTTTTGCTTTCAAGTGAAACACCGCTACCATAATACATGCCATAGTAGGCAAATTCTTACTGTTTATCGCTGTAATTTATTTACCAGTACATGGCACCTGATCCCCCTTGATTTTATGGAGGTCCGTGTTTTACCTGCTCCTATTTTGTATCCAGTTTAGTGGGCTTTTGGGCTTGAATACTGTTCTGTTCCATACCTCTGTAAGCTAATAACTCCTGTTTTTTTTTTTTGGACATATTTTTTCAAGATTAAGTTAACTTGGTTCAGAACATTTAGTACTTTGATTAATTTACCAGTCAATTGTGGCTCTGCTTTGGACCTCATACTCCCCAATGACAGATAATTTGCCTCACCTAACAAAGACTATAGACCATTTTCAGAATACTTTTAACTGATGTTGGCATCATATGTCATAATGTATCTATAATACATTATAAGTTTTAAACCCCATATGCAAATCATTTAAAAGATAATGTTTTGTAGTCATCATTATACATGTATCCATATTAGTAGCTAAAAGAAAATTTAAGGTAATTATTTATTAAGGTCATCAAATCATTTTCTTCTTTTAATTTCTTTAAAGAAATCTTTCTGCTTATCTAATTTCTTATTAGTCCTTTGGATAAAAGATTTAATGTCGATCTTGGTGAAGTTTTCAAATCGAAATTTCTACTACGATTCTCCAAGAGCTGATTTTATCGGCCAGTTCAATTTATTTGGATCCAATTTTTGAAACTCTTCCAAAAATTGATTTCCATCCTTTTTACAGTATACCAGACCCATAAAATCTTTCAGACTGACAAGATATTATCAGTTACATATATAAACTTATTTTAATGGTCATGCTACAAACTGCTCTATAAAGGTACAAGTTTCACTTTTCTTGACCAATTGGATGAGCAAAAAAGTAAATTAAAAAAATAAAAATTTTGAAAATGATGTGTATCTTTTCATTTTAATCAGAATCCTAAGGAGATGAATTATTGATTTACAATCTTTCCCCCCAAGGAAAAAAATTAAGCAGGCAATATTTTTTATGTAGCATCACTGGTCATCATTGACATTACTCAAAGTGATTGGCTCTTGTAATTTAATTTCTACCGGTCAATGTTGAAACCGATTGAAGAAGTTCAAAATGTACATCAAACAATATATATGGAATCTTCGTTGCCTGGCAACACACACTAAAATTTATTTTTGCCCAAAGCAATGCTTTTCCAATTCTGGCAGTTGGGGCTGACGTACTAAATTATTGCTTGACCCTGTGGTTCTAGAGAAGATGAAATTGTAAGAAGTTTACACCAACCATGACAACAGCAATGAAAGACAACAAACAAATATTGCCCAGAAAGCTCATGGGGCTTTAGCTCAGGAGAGCTTAAAATCAAGAATTGTCAAAGAGTTCCAATTTATCATCCCCTATAAAAAGTATTTCATTGTATTCAGCAATGCAGAAAAAGGAGACCCACTGCCTTTAGTATCAGGAATTAGGAATATGTAGAATGGTAAAAAGACATTAACCTATCTTGCCTTATTAAACCAATTTATATTCAGTTAGATTTGATGGACTATAAGGTTCAATTCTTCAATTCTGTTTATCAAGAAAATATACTGTAATATCCATACAATGCATGCAGTAAACTCCCCACTCCATAAAGATCTGGTGCCAAGATCAAATATCTAATTTTCTTAGAAATTAAACTTCCTGCAATTAAAGCTAGTGGAGATGAAGTTTGTGTGGAATTTTGCCAGATATGTCCATGATATCAATTTTATCGTCTAAAAATCAATGAATTTGAATGTCCCCAATGAAGCATCAAGCCAAATGGTCTGGGCAAAATGTGATCAAAATTAAAATTGGCATTCAAGATTTAGAGCCAATACCAGCAGTTAGTCATCTGACATAGATCTTGCTATATTAAACTTTCACAGGATTCTCTAAGCTTTCCTGTCAATTTCAAAGAAAAGCCTTAAGATTTAGAGCCAATTTTGCCATTTGTGATGGTAGAAGAGATTTTCTAATATAAAAGTTTTAACAAAATCATGCTGTCTCAGACAAATAGGAATATCTTGAGATTGAATTAAAGTATGTGGCTACAGCTAAATAGAAACAATTTCTAAAATCACAAATTTGATAAACTGTCAAAAAAATGACATTTTTCCATTTTTTGATGTTATTCAAGTAATAAAAAAACACACAAAACGGTGCTTGCATAAGTAGTAATTGGGAAAAAACACCATGCATCTTTTTTGGTGCAAAACAAAGGGAATTTGCATTCTCAGCAATAAAACAATCCAGCATTATTATTTGTGAAATGAATCTAAAGCACGCTTAAAAAAAAATATAAGCTCCATTTTTTTAAGACCCACACCAGAGCACATTAAGAATGGTCATTTGAAGCTTAAGATTTTTATCATAATAGTGGGTAAAGTTATGCAAAATATTCCCTCCAATGACATCCCATTACATCAATAAACTGATTTTGATTCTGATTAATTTGAAAACCTAAGTCTTTGAGAATAACGACACATCACGAGCCCCGGTCTCATCATCTGCTTTTGATTTTCAGTGGAAAATAAGTGAAATGAATGATTACATATTGACATCAGGCCTTTTTGTTTGCTATTTTCTCACTATGTTCATTTTGACATTTTCCATTAACCCAGCCTGGCTTGCTCTTTACTCGGTGACATGGACACTGCTTTAAAATGAAAAGATCTGACAGCTAAATTCAAAAAAGTCCAGATTTTTTTTTTCCATCGTAACATGTATCTTCTTTGCATATCAAAAGATTTTTTCATTTAAAAAAAAAATTTTGATTGGAAACGAAAAATTTAAAAATCTGGAGAGGAAACAATTATGATGAATTTGTTCTTGTCAAATTCTTTCATAGTGACTCTTAATCAATTAATGGAAATAAGAGATTAGATGTTTTGAAAAATGCTTTGAAAATAATTATTGAAACGGTTCTCTGTTTGCCAAAGCTTAAAGGCTTGCAATTTGATGAAAATCAATAATTAACTTCTAACAAAAATTAATTCATATCTGAATTGTATTATGAAAATATAATTTCCCTACAGGCACAAATTGAATTTATGGAATCAAAAATTTACGATCTTTGTTTGTCTGATAAAAGAATCAATAAATATTATAAAGTTCACTCAGGGTCTTTACTGTATGGATGGTAGGCAGAACATAAAATTGGACAGGGTTTTTTTTTCTCCAAAAAAATAAAAATTAGTTTTTGTATTATCTTGTTCCATAAACCATTGTTTGAGACTTTGATTGAAAGCATCTGGCTGGTATTCCAATTGATAAAATTGGTGAAAAACCTCTAGCATGCGGTCAGCTGTGAGTGAAGCATGAAATAAAATTTTAATCAGAATCCACCAATGTGGGGGTCCTTTGAACAGAGTGTTTGCATAGTTTGTCAAAGGAGGAATGCACTGCTCTGAAGTTGAGGATTTTTCAAGAATTTGAAAACTATGGTGCACAATTGGAAACATTTTCGCTTGTTGGAGCTTTAATATATCAAGAACATATGCTTATCTTATTCTTTCCCCTTTTTTATATTTTTTAAAAATAAATAATGTGTTGAGAAAGTCTTTGCCATTATAGCCATAAAAAAGAATTTAGACAATTGTCTTTGGTTTTAATTAATGGTTTTTCCCGTTATTATTATTTTTTGACACAATATGCAATATGTTCATTACAAATTAAGACACTAGGCCACCCATCTGTTAATGACCATGCCCAGTGCTATTTCTTTTTTATCTCACTAGCCTACAATGATTATAGCATTAAACTACAGGGGAAAATAGTTTCATTTTTATAGGGTGAAAATTGTTTGATTGAAATTGAATGTGGTATTTGTTTTATCTTTCACAGAAGTATGAGTGCCACCATGCCCAGTGCTATTTCTTTTTTATCTCACTAGCCTACAATGATTATAGCATTAAACTACAGGGGAAAATAGTTTCATTTTTATAGGGTGAAAATTGTTTGATTGAAATTGAATGTGGTATTTGTTTTATCTTTCACAGAAGTATGAGTGCCAAGAAAATGGTGGCGGATTCTACACAGGCTGACCCCGACCCCCTGACGGCCTCATCCAAACGCAAGAAAAGTTCACAAAAGAAGAAAAAACACCAGTCCACTAAAAAGGTATTTGTCATTGTGTTCCAAAATAAGGCATTACTTGAATAAAAGTATGACAGATACATTATAAAACAATTATAAAATGACAAAAAGCTAGGGCAAAAATGACAACCTTGACCACTTCCCACAGACATAAAATAATTCAAGTTCCACCTATCAGATTTTCATGTTTTCTTATAGACAGCAAATAAAATATTGACCATTAATATTATAATAAAGGAATCAAATAAACAGGGCCAATTCCAGGTCACAGTTCAGAAAGTCGTAAGAAAATGTTAATATAATGTACATACAGTTATAATGATCTATTGGCAGTCACAAGATAAATGATCATTTTATATCCTCCGATTTAGACTGAGCAATTTTGCTTGGAGATGATGTTTTTAATTCTTCATGGTAAAGAATTCTTTGCCCAAAGGGATAAGAGTTATATAGCTGTTGTATTTCATGATTTTGTTAATTTGTCTATGATATATAATACTTGTCTGCAAAAATGACCAGTATTAATTAACAGTTGTAATAAAAAGTCTTGAAAAAGAACAACTATGCATTTATATCAATTTCATTTCATTTATTTATATGATGTTTGTAATTCCTGTATTTTTTTATTTTAAAAAAAGTTCATTTTATTTTTTGATTTAACATTTCCAAGGTTCAATCTTATGAATTGCATGTAAACATCTACCAGCAGATAATGAATTACAACCAATGGATAAGAATTCCAGCAGAAAATGAGAAAACTAATAAATTTCAAGTTTTCAGGGCACAAAAAGCTTTTAATTTTTTCAGGTGAAGGGGGTGGGGGTCATTGACATGATTGTTCAAAAGTTTATATTTTTTGTTCAGGTTAACATTGTAGTCTATGAGCATCTTGTTTGATGTGAGAATTAAAGGCTTTTACAGATGCAAAAAAAACAACAACAAAAAACAATATTTGGATTACATAGCTCTCAGCATTTCTTTTTTTATCCCATTTAAAACATGGTCACATCACCTTTCATATCCCAGTCTCACATATGGTAATAAATATAGATCATACCAAATATGTATTTATCTTTTTGTTTCTATATCTAAAGTGCATCCCTGAAACAGTGATTGAGCAGGATTAGACAGCTGATCTATAGTATTGGATTGACTAATGGTGGGCAAGTTAATGGAAATGTTCAAATCAAAGACATGTGTGCCAGATTTTCAGACAGCACCCAGACAGGGGACTGACATACATCTGAAATATTCAAAATGTTCTCAAGGAAGACCTATCATTTTGAATTATCTTTAAAATTCATTTCACTATTTGTGGGTTTCCTGCAGAGTTAGGGTCTTGAGGTAGGAATACTGCTCCTGTCATTCGGCAAGACAAAGATGATGGTTTATCGTTATTTGTTTTTAATTGACATCATGGTTTTTACGTTTCTGTCTGATTTGGTCGAGACGCACTTGATGAAAATAATTTACTTTTTTTTTTCAATTTATAAATTCAGTTGGGATTGATTTCATCTATCTTTAAGTACCCTGATTTTCCCTTGAATCATTAATAACAAGGATGGGGTAGACGTCTTATACTGTTACAAAAGAAGTCAAATAAGTAAAATGAAAAGAATTTATAAAACAAAAAGTTAAGCAAAGGAAACAAATTATTAAATTACTGTTCTTTGTGGCTGGTGATGGGAATAATCATCTATGATGCCTTAGATCAGAAAGGCCAAAGACAAATTATGTTCTTTATCCAAGACGATTAAATTGTTTTTGACGGTCTGTTTTGGCATAAAATTTAATCAATAACTTGGATGGTTTTTACAGAATTTTTTTTTAATATCCATTCTTCTGGACGGAGAGAACCAAGATTTATTATTTCATCAATATTTTCTAATTTGCACCCTGCATGCAGAAATAGTCATATTTGCCGGCTAAAAAATCGCATCTCTCTCGCAATTTGAGTTTTGTTTTAAAATTTATTCAACTGAATTGAGAGTATTATCGTTGCTCAATTTATATAATTGATGTTGGAATTTTGAAATAAATCCCCAAATGCATTGTTCTTGCTCTGCTTTTAAATCTTGTGCTTTGTTTGAATGCTGATAAAATTTCTTGATTCCATAGCACAGATGTTCCTTTCAAGTCTGCAACGACGAATTTTCGAATAAACTTTTACACGATTATTCTTTTTGACAGAGTCTCAAGCAGAAATCACATTTTTGCTTGCATGAGCATTATTTTTTTTTTCAAATTCTGGAAAATGGAAAAGATTTTAATTAACATGGAATCTGTCCATCCATCTTTGGGATTTAAGATAATAAGATTTATTTTTTTTATTTTCTCATTAGAGTTTCTTTTTTGTACTTTGATCGGAGATTAAAAAGACAAATTAAGCCTTCTATGTATCACTTTGGGTTTCAAGAATTAATCAGATTTTTATAGATGGGCATTGAATTTGCTGACATGATAGGCAAAGGCTCCTATTGTATTTTATGCTCACTTAAAATTAAATTGGTTTTCAAATTTCAAATCCATCAAAAAGTTTTAAAACCCATAATGCTATTTTCTAGATAGAATGTTGCTCCATGAAGAAATAAAAGCAATTGTTTCTGTTATATCAAACCCTTACAATTCAGTCCCTTCACAAGGCTAATTTTTTCACCATCTATTATTTCTTCATTTTTTTTACACAACAGTTAGGTAGCTGAACATGATGTGGAATCAAACAAGTTCAGGCATTGTCAAATTACTGGTACCATCTGTTTGTCCTTTGCTGTAACTATTCCCTCCAAGTTTGATGAGCTTCTAAGTTTAAAGTTTATGAATTTAGCATAATCAATTCTCTGTCATTTTTTACTAAAGAAAAAGTCCAGTAAAAGTGAAGAAGAGGACTCCGATTTGGACTTGGATAAGGAACTGTTTTCCATTGGAACCTATCTCAACGACAGGCAGGAGATGGTGGAGCAGATGTTCCACAGCCTCAGAGGGGCCACACTGAAGAGACATATCCCGGATATTCTAAAGGTAATAGGAATACACTGAAGAAACACATCTCGGATATTCTAAAGGTTATACATATAGAAATGAGAAAGTGGAAGTTTCTTATCTCATCTAAGGAGATGCAACAGTTACTAGTTATCCCCCACCCCAAACAAAGTTTTAAGAAAGGTTATAAGAATCAAGTAGATTATTGGTCTGTTCATCCCTCTGTCATTGCACAGTTGTCTGAGCTATACCTTTGTTATGTGAAACACTAGAAGCTCATACTCAGTGTAGAATTACTTAAAGTTTTTATTAACCCTTATCATGCTTTATAATATTTGTATAATATTATAACAGGGTGCTGCGGGATTAGAGTTTTGACCTCTATGTACAAAAGCTTTACAAGCTTTGAAAAACATTGGCAGCGGAAAAAAATGGTTTCTTTTTTGTTTCTATGCGATTGTATCAGTTTAACATTTCAAACAGTTAATGCACATAAAAGACTGATGGTTCGGTTTTGTTTATGGCATTGTAATATGTGAATGTATGAGTTTTCACTTCCGCAGACAAACTACAGAAACAGAAATTACATTAAAATGAAATAAATGAGCAAATTTTTAAGAATATGACCAATCCCTGCGAGAGTTAACTTTGCAAATGGAGAAACGTCTTAAGTTTCCCACAATTCCAAGTTGGGTTTTCTTTATCTTTAGCCTTTGCTTTGTGTAGGAGTCAACCAATACCTGTACAATGGATAAATTACGTTTGAACCGTTACATGCAATGGTGAATAATGTTTGTAATTAATTAAGCCCCCAGTCCTATTTTACTTTGGCGTGGATTTTTAAATGAGCCTTTATGCCACATTAATCATAATCATTTCTACCACCAGGTATTCATTTCAAATTTTTTTTAATGAAAAAATCATTATCTTTGGTCACAAGAAAATAAAGTTGCATTGATTTGAAGTTAAATGATGGTGGCCCTGGGGACAAACAGAGTTATTGTTTGAATAATTGATCAAATTTAACTTTTAAATCATGCAAATTTTATGAAAAAATCTGTCCAGTTCCATTGCAGATATTGATTTGAAGTTGTAAGAATCTACTTTTTCAACATGGCACATTGCAAAATTGATTATTTATGGAGATTTCATTGCCTTGGAAATTTTGTTTTATGGGATAAATTCTTTATTTTCCATGGAGATTATCGGTCTTTATTTCTTGACAAAATTATTGATTGTCCCGCAATTTATAAAACATTTTTTTTAAAGCCTCCCTTATTATCAAAGTTAAGGATCTGGCTAATTTGAGTTGCCCCATTATTTTCACAAGTAAATCTAAGTTTAGTATGGATAGATTACTTTTAAGTGCATTTGTGGCTCTCGTGTCTGTCACTTTCTTTGCAGTGTTTGCACCTTTTTTTGCACAGAGTTAAGTGCACAGTATTCAAAAGAAACTGGAAATCTCTTGTTTAAACAAGGAAAACAATATGTGCATCCTTGATATTTTATGTTCATCATCAATTTGAAATTTAAAGTGCAGCTTTTAATCTTGGCAGTTTGAGGTTTCATACTTCAAGAGAATTATTATCTGTTTTTTCTTTGCAAAGTTCTAAATTAAAAATTTGTTGTGGAAAAATTGAAAAGTCAGATCCTGGTAGATTAGTTTGGTTTCTATATTGAAGACATTTGAGATTAAAATAACCAAATACAAAACTTTTTTTAAAATTAAAATCTTCATTAAAGTTTTTTTTCCTCCCAGTAATTAGAAAGAAGTGACATAAGACTGAAATTGTTGTAATTATTGGTAAAGTCTTTACGGTGTGGAGGAGTAGAGAAGATATCTTAATTGTCTTTGAAGATGCATGGGAAATGACAGACATGACAAGTATGTTATCTCGCATTTGTTGCACAGGTGAAAACGGCTAGAGGTAGAGAAAAAAACAGATTGAAAAAAGTTGATGTGGTTTTTATTTTTCATCGCTCGCAAAAGAAAAACAAGAGAGAACAATACTATGCTAACGGGGGAGATCCCATTGTCAAAATAGAGAAATAGTGATCCCACTGCATTCTTTGTTTGAGGTTTTTCTCGTGAGCTCCCCTCTTGTGCTGAAAAGTCAATGTAAGTGCAGAGACTTTGAGAAGTGACACCTCTACACAAAACTTAGTAAGGTGATGAGGAGTAGATCTGACATTTGGAACATTCGTTTGTCTTCTCCACTGATAGCATTACACACTCTCCCTGCACAATATAGCTGAAGAATACAGTCTATAGAGTATTGATATAATTACACAAATATGCAACTGGACAAGTTTCTGACATAGATAAGTGAAACAAATCTTTCCCGGGAGATCTGGCAGTTAAGCCAATTTATCTAAATATCTTTATTTTCTTGGTATGAAATGCTAATTAATAACTACAGTCAAGCACTATACACAACATTCTGGAGAACAACACAGAAAACTTGTCACTATTCATCAAAATTAAAAATATCATGGATACCAGCAAAGGTCACTCCAAGCCATGGTCAGTTTAAAAGACAACACCTTTCCCCCTACAGCAGATATGAGAAATATGTTTAATGATGGTTTTATCTTTTTGAAGATGAGTGTGTGCTTCGTCCAGCCTTAAATTATTTTCTAATGTGTGAATTCACTGAACACTAAGATAACACGCTGGCCATTAAAATGAAAGATAAACCAAGCCTCAAAAGAAATTTTCAAGTTAAAAGTTAAGTAGCTCCAAGCCATTGAAATGTGAAGCAGACACAGCAGATTTGAGTCAGATCAGTTTTTAGCCTTTGAAATGGCTGAAATTAAAACCATCTGAAAAACTCCTTTGACCTAGCTTTAACATAAAGTAAAATGTTATTTCATTCTAGCTTTACATACCTATGTTGTATGTATACACTAATTTTGAGCCTCATAAATGAAAAGCATAAAATATTTCAATTCCCAAAAAAATTTAACTTCAAAAGCAAAATTGAAATTTTTAATTTAATTGGATGAATGAAAGATAATGAAATCCTGTTGCAAAAGCTAGAACCAATGTTTACAGATTTACTTTACAATTTTGTCCAAGAACATTAAAGTCTCTGCTACAGATGTTTCTGTGATGCTGAAAGAAAAAGTGGTAAAAATTTCACATTAAAAGTATTTCAAAACATCTATTTACTTTGTGCACCTAACAACCTAAGATGAATAGTTTCTGTTGTGAATTTATAAGATGCAAGGCCATGCCAAAAGTTTATCATTTCTTTATCACACCCATGCTCTGTCCAGAAGAGTGCAGAATTATTTAGGCAGTATTTATTAGAATTAGATTTCTTCCCTCACTGAGTTTCGCTCACTCTCGGGGGCTACTTTATCACACTGCCCAGGGCTGTTGAAAGACGAAACCCTGCCATCACATCCAATCAATTTTATCTAATTCAACTTGATTGAAAATTTTCACTTTGATTAAATAAAAATTGATTTTTGAGTTCATTTACCAAAATGGCCATTGTATATTCCCTATCAAAATGACATTAATTACAGAGCTTTTTCAGAGGGGAAAGGTAGTTGTGTGTTAGCACTACCAGCATGATTGGACGTAGGTGATTAAAATTCTCTTTGTCTACTTTTATCATTCCCAGTAAAAATGTGGACATATGCTCATTTCTTTCTTTGTTATCAACATCAAAAGAAAAGAATGACCAAATGCACATATGGGAAGAATATTGATTGAAAGCATGTGAATTATTTAAAAAAGTACAATACTGTTTATACTTGATTGCATTATACACTACAAATGAAGAACTATTATGCAAACAAAAGAAACTTGCTTGAGTGCCAGGGCTTAATTATATGTCTACAGAGAAGAAAATTTCATTGTCATAATTATCAGAGTCCTTCCCTACCTAAATCTTTGAGTCTGGATGAGAAATCAAACATTGATATCTAAGAAGAAGTGTAATTAAAACATTGTGAGGGGGTGAAAGTGAAGCTGATCTCTGGACATGGCAAAGCTGGTCCAGAGGGCATTCTTTATCCCCTGCAAACTGCAGAGCCAAAGAGATTTGAACTGATATTGATATGTAAAACGTTCTGACATGCCAACATTAGTTTACAACCCCTACAGCTCTTCACCTGCGATTTTTGTATACTTTTCTTTGGCTACTGCAAAATTTAATTCATGCCCTATCAAATATTTCTTGGCTTTTATCACAGTCTGCAGCAGAGAACAAAAGCTATACCCTTGCACTATAATCATTCATAATGTCTGCTTGTTGACGAGAATTTTCAGTAAATATACCTCAACTCTTTCAGTATGTGAACAGCTATTATTCCAAAGTGCCAAAACATCATTGAAAACTGTTGAATCATTTCCTATCAATATTGGCACTAGTAGACAAAAGAAGAAAAATCAGATTCTTTTACAAAGCAATTTTTTCTATGAACATAAGCAAAGAGATAAATAAAACTTCCACCATTGTATAATTCAATTTTTTTTTCAATTTTTGTTTCAATGAAAACTTTTGTCTTGGAGACCAGACTCTTCCAACAAATTAAAACATCAAAGAAAGGATATAAATTTGTTTGAACACGAGAAGAATGTGAATAAACAGAGAACAGTTTCCAGAAAAATTTACATGAAGAAATATCAAAGTGAACAAAACTTGCATTAATTTATCATCAGTGAAACAGCTCTCAAGAACCAAATTTTTGCAAGTAAATTCTTATGCCAATAATGAAAATATATTTAACTGATCTTACTCTGTTGTTTTAGTAGGAATGGGGAATTTCTTTCCTGAACATTTTAAATAGATCTTTGGGTAACCCTATAGCTCTGAGTGCTTAATCCTACAAACACTTCACTAGTCCCCTCTTTAAAACTTCAGAAAATTTGTTTCTGAATTTCATGCGATGTTCGCATTATGCAATTAATTAAATGATACATCACAAAAAACGCTCCTCCGCAATATAAAATTTAGTTTTATAAAGGCTAGGCGCATCTGGCTTCTGTTAGTAATCGGTGTTTTTTCGTCAAACTTTCTTAAAAATTCATTTTCGAAATATTCTGAACTGCACTAAAATTGAATGAAATTGGCAGATGAAGAAAATAAAAAGGCTAAATATAACCTGTTTTCAAGTTTTCATAATAACTTTAAAAGTGTTTTTGATGTAGGGAATTAAGTTGCAAATTTAAAACAGAAACCTGAACAAACTTAACTAAATGTACAGATGTAAAACACTTTAAAGATCATTTGAACTCATCCATTCATTTACTTAAACATGTACTCAATTAAAAATTTTCTATTATCACTTAACCTCACTCTATAATGAAAAGAAACGAAAAAAAGAAGAAAAAAACACTAACACAAAGCAGGACAATTAAAGGCTGCAAAATGGAGAAGTGAACCCAACACAGAACATCAACTGATAGCTAGTGGTCAAATTTATTGGAGAAGTATATAATATATCATACATATGTAAAATTAATGTTAGAACTTTTGTGTTGTCCATGAAACTTTGCAATCATTTCTTCTTTTTTAACATAATGATATATTTTTTGAAAAGTAGAAACAATACTATATGCAAACAAATTTTGTAAACTGTTATAGTACATGTACAATGTACTATAGAGTTTATTTGTACACTGCTGAAGTATCATAGAGTTTGTAATCTTCCTTACATTGTTCTCAAACTGGTACGTATTATCTGCTCTGAGTTTATAGTCACTTCTAATATTACATTCATTATAAAGACATGTTCTTAAAACTCCTTGTACTAAAGCTTGAAATTTGAAGTTATGTGAAATGTTCAAGTACTTCAAACTTGTGACCCAAAAACAACTTCCTATTAAACCAACACCTCTTGTTTTTGAAGAGAAGGCACCTTCTTGGAGTTTAAGGAAGCCTGAATTATTTTCTCAACTGAATGTCATTACAATTCAGTGTAAATGACAAATATCAAAGAAACATTTTAGTAGTGATGTCACATTGTGCAATATACCTATGACTTCCTATATACATGAGTCTATTTCAGGATATTTTGTTAGGTCATTGTTGTATAAAGTCCTTGACACAATTTTTATTTCAATAATAATCATCTCCAACTCTGTTTTCAAGTGGTTAAAAATTGTTACTTGTAATGTCCCTTTATTTTAGCCTTAACAGGTACTTATGTACTACAATGGTGTTTGTCTCCAAAATTTTATTTCAGATGGAGGACAAACTTAATACTGCCACTTAATTGTTCTAAAAAAGAGATGCAAGGCTTTAATGTCTCGTTAAATTTTTTTTTTTCATTTTCATCAACATTGATTCCTGGTGCCAACAGGATTATAAAATGTCATAAAGTTTTCCCCAGGCTTCTAAATATTTTTTTTTTCAAAATTCAACTTAAATCTTTACGGAAGGCACGTAATCTCCGTAAAGTTCGTTTTAGGGCCAGGGCATAAAATGAAAGCAATTATCTCCTAACATCTATTCTGACAATGGACAGAAGCATTTTTTCTGTGGTCTCCACAACAACAATATATTGGAAGATTTGTTCAATCATTTTAGTATAAAATTTGCAATTCTTTCCCATGTGTTCCTCGGCCTTCAAAAGATTGTGAGAGAAAAAAATCAATAGAATATCTGGCCTTGCTGGAGCCAATGGTCATTTCTATTTAATAGTTATCTTAACTGTTAACACAAGTCATTGAAAATTCTGTTCTGGCCAAATTCCTCTTCAGCATCTACTCATCACAGTCAATAACAGGGGCTTAAATCTCAACCAAGTGAAATCCCTTGTTAGGAGGACAGACCACAGAGCCTTCTATTGTCATTGCAGTCTACAGAGACAAACATTTAAAAACAAATTTATTAGACTAACAGTAAATAACACTATATTTGTATCCCCCAATCAATAGCTCTGGACCCTTTGATATATCGGTTCAAATTTGCAGAGATTTAATCAATTTTTTTCAGATAAAAACATCAAAACATACTGTTTGCTTATGGGAAAAAATAAAAATGGTTTTTCAATTTTTTTCTGTAAAAGACACTGTGAGAGACCTGATGCAATTTGAAAAAAATGTTCAGTCTTTCACACAGCTCTTTTTACCATATGTACAAGACTTTAAATCAATACAATAAAATCTAACTTGATTTAAATTGACTATTCCTGCAATATGTTTAAACACAAAATTAACCAAAACCGGATAAATTACCATAAATTGCCTATGGGAATATAATTCTTATCTTTTTCCAGTCTGAAATTATCGAATGTTTAAAGCTATTTCACTTGAATATCTAAATGACAAGCATCATTTCAACTTTTTTTAATGGGTTTCAAGTAACCTAATCTGAATTGGTGATCAATAGTAGAATCTGAGATTTTTTTTCTTTGAATTTAAATAATGCTATCAATGAAAATACAGCTGATGATAAAAGATTCTGTATTTCATTTCAATCGAGAAACCATTCAAGTTCTAATCGTACCATAAATGTAATAGACCGTTTTGTTAAAATGGTTGTATATGTATATGGAGAGATAAAACATGCTTGAATATGTAAGAGATGAAAAAGAGGAGCCATAAATTGTATGTATACTAGGTACTAGACTCCCAGCGGAATTCGTGCCTTCGTTAAATATGCACGAAAGCAACTTTCGCATTTCCTTCGAGGACTCTCCTTCCTACATTTAATCTAAATAATTCATTAATATTCTCTACCAATTCCAAATAAAAGAAAAGTTTAAAAACCAAAAAAATATATCCTTTCTCTATGATGATCCCCATTTGACTTCCCAATCTGCACAATGCATTTTATCTTTAGTACAACACCATTTATTTTCAAATCAGCAGTGAAATAAAAATTTTAAGTGCAATCCATTAAAACAAAGATGATTTCACATTTTTTATACAAAAGGGGAAGCCTTTAAAATATATCTATAAATCTTAAATGCTTTTGGATCATCATCTCCAAAGCAAAAACTGGACATTCTATTTTAAGTCCAGAGAGCAGAATCTGGAAGTTTTGTTTTCATTTCTGTATCATGGCCACGTTAGAGCTAATGTAGTCACTAATGAAGGTAATTGATAACATCTATTGTTATTGTTTTCAAAACATTCTTCAGAAGAAATTGATGTACAATCTCTCTTCGCTGATGTGGTCAGACTCTGGTGTTAAATTCGGCAAATAGAAGAACAATGCAGTCATTCTATTATCATCATCTAAATAAAACAATATCTATATATATCAGTATACTGAATATTGGCTTACTTTTCAGCAAGTAAAATTTTTTTTAATTATACATGCTACATTCAATGTCGTACAGAAACTTTACAAAGTCGATGCCTGTAAACTTTAAGCTCAGATCAAGAAGCTAGAAGAATCTTTTGAAAAAGATGAGTTTTAAGGTTCTTTTTTTTGTTTTGTTGTTGTTTATTTGAAAATGGTACAGACAAGTCAATCAAAGATTACCACAAATAAAAATTCTTATGTATCACAACAATTTTGTTTTGAATAAACAATAGGGAGGAGTGTTTAATTAAAAACAGAGTTTTAACCTGTTCGCAAATATTTTAAATTTTCTGGTCCTTCACCAAATGTTTATGATGAAGGAAAAAGATTTTGCATGACCAAATATACAATTTGCCAATAAACTAAATAATTTATATTAAAACTATTCGACTTCTGTCCAGTGTATTACATCTGTATGTCCATACATCTGACTGTTCATTTTTTGTCTAGCTGTCTGTCAGTGCAAATCAAGTCTAGGTTAAAACTTCAAAACTCAGAAACCTTGAAATCTCATACTTGACACAAAGATTCCATATCACTTGCCACTGTATCTTTATTATGACTTGGGGTCATTCTGACATAGTTCAAGGTCACAAACTGGAAAAGTAAAAGTAGTGTCCTCAGTTTATAAGTTAGTAAATAATGGACAAGCATTGTAAGTTTTCAAACAAAGATTGCTTATTAGCTAAAGGTGTAACCTTGTTTCAAGATCATTTATTCAAATTCAAGGTCACATTCAGAAAAATGAATTATTCCTTTTCCAGATTATATTTTGCAATAAAGAAACATTGTATGGTCATGCTTAATAACAAGATTGCTTATAACCTGATAGTATATTGTGATCTTGACCAAAGATCAACCAAAAAGGTAAAGGTCAATGGCAGATGAAGTATATTATTCTTGTCAGGTCCTTTATCCTCTTGCATACATTTGAGATTGATACAGGACACTAGGATTGCCTTTGATCTAAGTGTTCAAGAATTAGACTAATTTTGGCAAAATCAGGGTCATAGGCCAAAAGTGAGTAAAATTCGTGTCTGATACATAATATTCTAGTTAAAAATCATTTGAAGGTTCCTACTTCACACAAATTATACTTAAGCCATAAGATTGTTATGTGACCTTGACTAAAGGTCAGTCTGAACAAGTTCAAGGAAAAAGGATGTAATTCATATCCAGTTCATAGTATATACCGGTAGTTAGATAATGGTAAGTGGTAATTTAATTGAAGATCATAAATTATGTGAGCTATGGCAATGGCATAACCTGATACTTAAAACAAAGATTACACTGCGCTTAAGATAATTGTGGGGCCATTTAAACTCTTTAGGAATGAACTGTTTATAGATCTCTGACCAAAGTTTTCAGGTGAACAATGTAGCCCATGAGCCTCTTGTTGGTTCACAAGTCAAAAATCTTGGTTATTTTTTAATACATGTACTAAAACTTTAGAATGTTGGTTCTAAGCAGTCACTCGAGAATAGTTTTAATATAAATTATTTAGTTTATTGGCAAATTGTATATTTGGTCATGCAACATGACTCAGAACGTTTCGTCCAAATGAAAAATTTTACCACTTCAATGCGCTTCATTGTATAAGGCCAGCTGTTGGCTACATAAGTTTTAGAGAGTCAAGAAATGGGCCACTCAAAATATAGTTAAATTCAAGGTCAAGGTCACAAGTTACGGCAAGCTTGACCTCCTAGCAAGATATACGGTACACTGTACCTGTGTTATTAGTCACGTCATGTCCTACACTTTAATCAAGAATTGAAAAAAAGTCAACTAGAATGGCTTAGTTAAAAAGAGATAAGGACTATACAGCTGAGATGCTTCTCCAAGATAATTCTGTTTGTAGGAAGCTATTCAAGGTATTGAAATAATTTGCACTTAACACAGAATAACAAATGTCAGATGAAGGTCAGAAGAAAAGACAAAGGTAGTATATTTTAAATATAAATTGTTCCAATGAGATGTATCAGAATATGTGAATGAAGATCTTTCCAGATGTGTAAGTGAATGAAGATTGTTACATTTTCAAAGTAGTTATATACAATCGAGGTCAAGGTCAATAGGAAGGTCATGGTGATTAAAACTACAAAAACATCAAGAAGGCATGCCAGCATGTACTTGCATTGGTTGAAAGTCAAATAAAGATATTCCATATATAACTTAATTAGCTCAATAAGAATTTGAGATCAAGATTATCAATTATGACATATATGGATTGCACTACTCATAGACCCTAACAGTCACCTGAGTAGCATTAGCTCTCTCAGGCAGGGTCAACTCTGCAGCCTCAACTGGGACTGCGCACTGGTGAATTCCCCTTACCATCAATTTTGCCCCTCCATGGGAATCTCCTTAAACTGGAGATATCCATAGGAATTCCCTATTCTAGCAGAGAATTAGCTGTTTTTAAGGTTGAATTTTTGAAATCATAAATTTTGATGGACTTTGCTTCACTCTTTCCACTAAAGGATAGAGGCCTAAGGCAGGGACTATGAAATTAAGTTTTTGTCTCTTCATCAAACTAGAATTTGTTCATGCAGTTATATCAGAGCAGGAGAATGACCAAAAAAAAAAAAACTAGCAACACCCCATGTATCCTGATTACAGGATATGAGAAGCCAAAGGAAAAAAAACAGCCTTTTTTACTGAAATTTTCTGAAGTGGTACAAAGCTTAGAGTTACTAAAAAAATCAATTAATTAAATTCTAAAACAATTCCCCAAACTGTTTTGCACTCAAATTACTCTGGCAAGTTTCTTACGGAAGTTTGTAATATAACACATACCATAAAAAGTTGAATTTTACTTTAATATGCCCAAGAAGCAATGAACATGTACTATAAAATGTCAATTAGGGATAAACTTTAAAATTCCTCAGGGAAATTTGACCATCTAGGTGTATGCAATAAAAGTTTCATGTTGTTATTAAGGTCCCCTGAGTACCCCATCATCAATACATCTATGTAGAAAAAATCCATAATAATTCTGTATTTAATGAGTTCATAGCACATATGTGATTGAAATGAAAAATTTATGGTGATGGACCATCTTTGAAGTGAAAAACAAATATTAATCCCTTTGAATCTCCCAATTTAATTAGTAGATCGACTGCATGTAATGTCTGATTCGGACTTTTTTTATGTCGTGAATTAACGCTTTATTCATACCCTTATAGACTAATACATCAGTTTTATCCTGTTTCTAAGTGTAATGAACTTGCTGCTCTTCTTCAGGGGGGAGAAAAAAAGACAAAAGTTTTGTCTGTCTCCATGAAGCCAACCTTAGGAGACTGGCTTTGACAAATCTTGAATTCCTACGTCATAAGTTAGTAAATACACAGTAATTAAAAAGCAAATCTAAGGTTATGTTCATTTGATTTTGCAAAAGGGAGTATTTAGGGAGGAACAAACTCCAACATAAATTCAAACCAACCCTGCATAATGAATGTCTTTCTGAAACTTTGTGCTTTTTAATCAAAAGAATTGAAAAAAAATGTCAGTGCAAAAGTTTGTTTTATCCGAATTGCAAAGACAATTCTTCACGAGGTGATAAAAGTAACACACATGTTGGTGAGGCACTCACTAATGAAGCCTTTATACCAAGGTCTTCCGATCTTCATCATGTTTTATCATTATCAACATCATCTTCAGATGAATATATATTGCAAGAACTCAAAATATTTCTCTGAAAAAAAGCTTTCAATTTAGATAGTTCTCATTTCTCAACTCTTCTTTTCTATAGAAGTGAAGTACATCAATATAAGAAAAATATGAGTATTCTATATAAAATTGTGACATAATGTATCTGTAATTCTTAATTGTGTAGCGAGTATAGTTTTAAATGTAGTATGGACATTTTGAAACAAAAACAGCTGTTTAGTTAATGCATTGTATGACTTCTAAGCCAATCCTTCCATATAATTTGAGAAGACAGAAGATAATTTTTATATTAAAAAAGAAATCCAGAGTACATCTCTAACCAAGAATTATGCTATCTCAGTGGTGTTTCTGTGTTTGTGTTTTGAACATCATTCTGCTTTCCTTTAAATCAAAAATTTAAGTTCCAACTAATGCTAAAAACATTGAGAAACTCATTTTATATATCATATGAGCATTTAAAGACCAGCAAGAAATCTACGAAATCAATGTATATACCTATTATTTAATGCCTTTAAAATTGTAAAACCTTTGAAAATTCTTTATTCTGGAAATTTAAGTCAATCCATCTATTTCCATTGTCATTTGTAAAGTATGTTAAACAACCAAACTATTTTCTCGAGATCATTAATGTCCTTGAAAATTCTTAGTAATAAGAAAACAAATACTCAGAATTCTCAGAGCATATTTATTAAACATATTTGGTTCTGAGTCAAAACACTTCACTGGTTGTCAAGAAAGTAGAAGTGACAGAATGAGTAATATTTATTATGCAAAATTCCAAAGACAAGACGTAAAAAAAAATTCCAAAAATAAAATTTGATAGCTTAAATGTCTTTTAAGTTGTCACATTCAATAATTGGCAAAATCATACACCACCTTCAAAAAATTTAACAAAAAATAAATCTATACAGTTTTTTTAATTATCTATTCATCATAATTGCATACAATGCGATGACAAGTTGAGAAAGAGGAAAGGTTATTTTTAGACTCTACACAGTCACTCATTGTAAAACTTTTGTATCTACAGAAGAGAAAATGCCATTTGTTTTCACATCTGTAAATTCTTAAGCCGTCACAATGATCTGTAAGTCAGATCTGAAAAATATCAACTAGAACTTTCATAGTTCCACATCTGAGCAGTTTAGCGATCCAAGTTAGAAGATAAGCGCGAAGACTTAGCAGAAAACAGGGACGGTGCCTTCTTTAACGTCCGACTCATTTTAAAAAGAAGCAATGATAAATGTAAGATTATTCTTCAGCGTCTTTTGACTTTAATAAACAACACAAAAGAAATTTGCCAAGATGCCATATTCATTTATTATAAAAACCCCTGGAACGGCTCCAAAGTTTTCCTGATACTTCCCTTACTATTTGTTTAGATTAGCAGACATTTTACATATCCAATAAAAGGTTCACTAGAAAGTTTCTGATCAATTTCATATTAAGTCGTCAAAGCTTCGACTTCACAAAAATTGACATAAAACCTCTCGCTGCATTTTTCTGGTCCTCCGACATGATTCAAAAAACATGGTGTCTTCTAAGCTCAGCATATTTTTGGGGTTTCTCTCTCCATTTACTTAATTTAACTTCCAAGATGAAAGGGTAATCTTAACAACAATGGTGTGTTCACATTCAAGAGAGCAAGTCAATGACGAAGTCTAATTATTCTAAAAAAAAAAAAATATGTAATCACACCTAATACCTGTAAGAAAATCAGAATATGCCATATATATTCCATTATACTTGCATGTACAGTCATTTTAATCTTCGAGGATTTTATATTGAGAAAGCAAATAAGTATATTGTAAAGCTGTCAGAACATGCCGATCTTGTATGACACATTCCTGCAACACATGCTTCTTTTGACACATATTTTCTCAACTTTGATTGTAAAAAGTGTATGAAACAAAGGACTTTAAATCCTCTTTTTTATAACCTTGAACACAGTGATATGTCACCTTGACAGACAAATTTTAACCTTGTCATCTGCTGTAGCTCAGAGCATCTCCTTAAAGGCATCTCAAAGGAATCAAAGCTATATATCTTATGCTTAGGAAATGTATTTATAGGCATTGATACAAAATTAATTATGAGCAAGAGAAGAATTTCAAACAGCTCTAATTCAGCATGTTAACTCTTTTCCTCTCAGGATTAATTTCATTGAGATCAAGAAGAACCTGGTATAACTATCCAATCAATAATAAATATTGACAGGTTACGTAATGACGACATAAAATGGACAAAATCATGTCAGAATACTTGCATAATTTGCAGGCAATGGTACACTAGCAGTTTTGTATTCATTATTATGGGTCAATTTGGGTTGAAAAGGTTAAACATAACAATCTACAACTTCTGTCCAATAACGAGTACGTGAAACCTTAATACTAATGCTTGACTTAACGGTAAGTATAATTTTACACACACTACTCAATTCATTTATTCTATAGTTAAACTGGAACCGAAAACCCTTCATTAGAAAATTTAATTTGTTCTACACAAAAAAATCTGCATGTTAAAAAGACAAATGCTCTATTTAACACATGTCATAAATTTCCCTGACAATACACAGAAATGGCCTTGAATTCCAGAAAGATTCTTTGAAATTGGCTGTATCACAGGTGACATTAGTACACATCTTAAATATCCCAATATATCATACACAATAAAGATTTGATAAATGCCAAGAACATAAATTTTCACCTCAGCTAAATTTACGAGTTGATTTATTTTTTGAAAATTTTTTAGCAATGGATTGGTAATTCATCGTACATCATAAATAATAATTCCCTGAGGTTGGTTCTAGAATTAGTTTTCTTTTCTCTATACCATATGATTGTAACAATAAAATACAGGTTTATTATACAAAAATTTAGCATATTTATGCAATCTACAAAAAAATTTAATGGTTTTTAAAATCAAAACTTGATTATTTAGAGCAATTAAATCAAAACTTCAAAAGAAGTGAGAGTCTCTTTAGAATATGTGACATGACTCAGAACATAAGGAAGTTTTTGTCCCTTTATTCTTCAAGCTTTGTTAAACCTTTATTAGATCATGTGGAATCATCATTGTTCATGGGGGACCAATGTTCTTGGATTTCATGGGTCACTCTTTATACCCATGAATTTATATCCCTCGGAACATTTATTTTGTAAAACATACTTATTTATTGTAGAGATGGATTATCCCAAAAAAATTACATCCCAATGAAAAAGTAAAATTTTACTTACCCATGAACATTGAACCCCATCCCCGACCCCACCAACCCCACAATTAAAATGATTCTACAGTAGTATCCAACAATATAACAAATCAAGTTTGATTAGTCCTCATTTTATTCTTTTACTATCAGTAATTGATGAATTGTTTCTTAAATAACCTTGCATCATCATATAACAAGAGGCCCATGGGCCATAGCACTCACCTGTTGTTCTTCTGAATCAGAAAACTTTAAGATTTTTATATCCCCATAAGCTTCATCATTTGCAAACAGGATTGAAAAATAACCTTGAAAGTCATCATAGTAACTTTTGTTAATACATGTGTGTATCACAATTAAAAGTGACTGAGAAAACTTTCTTCATGAACGTGATCACATTATGATCTTGAACTACAATCCTCATTGCTGAACCTGAACTTTAATACTTGTAGTTGCAAAGTACCCACCAAACTAAAGAATAACTACTTTTAATTAGCACTTGATTCTGCAGAAGTTTGGCTTTAAATGTTAGTACATTCAAGTCAAATCAGGAAGAGAACAGAAACAATGACAATGGAATACATTTGAATTTCTTATCATCCGTTTAAAAGAAAGGATCTTAATATATTTTTAAGCTGTAAAAAAACTGCAAAAGGAAATATGTCATATATATGATAATTTAAATTTCATCTGAATAAACATCAAATGCATTGATAGGAAAAGCCAGAGTTTAGTGTGACAAAATATTTCTTACTTTTAAGTTTCTAAAGTTTCTAAAGAACTAAAAAAAATCTTCCTTCATGATTGTATCCTTTCATTTGATTATATTTATAATATCATAAATTTTATAAATGGGATTAGGCATAATTTCTAAAAATTCAATACGCCCTTTCCCTACATGTGAAATATACATCAAACATTTTTATTCATTATTACATGATTCATGTGATGTTGCATTGGTAATTTTGTAAAACTGAAGAAAACAAAATAAATATCCAACAAAACCCTATAATTTCACAACTACCAGTACTAGTTTTCAGATAAACAGTGTGCAATTCATGTAGTATAATTATATACATAATTCAAGCATTGATGTTTTTCTGTTTCCCCTATGAAAATGTCATTTTCAGAATGCGAATAATGCCTGGTTAGAGTGTAAGTTTTATCTACAAACTAGCAAACCAGAACTTGTGAAGAATAAATCCACCGATCTATTTTCCCCATTGTCAGCTTTTCTGGCACAAAATTAGTGAAAACAGTGCTGTTTCCACTTAATATTAGAGAGTGTCTTTTACTTAGCATGATCAAGACGTCAAATTAGAAGTATTTACGTTAATTACTTGTGTAATTCTTTTTAAACTCAGACCAGAAAATTGCACCTAAAACTTGCATTGATGGTACATACTTTGTAAGTAATTCGTGACAAATTAAAAGCATGCCTCCACGATTACTTAATCTGTTCCTACCGTCTGTCTCCAAAAAAAACTGAAGCTGCATGGATTATGGCTTAAGTCGTCATAAAAATAAAAAAAAAACTGAAACTGCCCTATTGTAACTAGCGTAGAATTATCACCATAGCCTTGGATCACCACAAGAGATTAATGTAAAATATGACTCCATAGTCCATGATTCAGAGTAAACATTTATTTAGGCCAATTAATTTCCCATTTCAAATGTTAGCAGCCATATATGTCTTTAAAAAGTATTTAAGCAAGCGATGTAATATTTGATTTCAACCTAACGACCAGAAATTGCTGCCTATTAAAATGTTTTATTACAAAAATATCGTTTTTGAAAATGTCAATGATTTAACTACTTCAAAACTGCAAATTCAGCCTACCTATAATTGGTTATGATAAAGAAATATGCCTCATAAAAAATAATACCATTATGGGTTTTTTTCCTGAAAAAAATTAAGTATTTCACTTTATAATTAACAAAGTTAATCACTTACTTAGGGAAAGTCAAACCAGAAATCTTTGTCCTCGGGTCATGGTTCCGTATACAGACATTAGATTCAGGGATGGACCTCTGAAATGGTACAATAACTCACTTAATAGTTTAACTCTAAGAGTTCATTTTAAATAGATCTGAGAAGAATTTGTACAATACAGAAACTACTGAAAGTTTATCATTTCTTCAGGAATTTGAATTCTTTAATTAATTAGCTTTATTGAGATTTATACTTCCCACTGCCTCTGCTAAATAAAGCTGCTGTTGTTAAAAATTTGTACCATTCAGATTTTTGAGAGCTAAATTTGAATTGTTACCTACGACAGCAGTGAAAATATTACATCCTCATATCCAGGCACCAGAGCACTTATAAAGTCTGTACACTAAAATGTAATAAAGAATTGATGATCAAGTGAATAGCAAAGCAATTATGGATATATGTTTCATAAAATATAAATATACAGGTGTGAACAGTTGCCCTGTTGGCAGGGAATGCTCACTCCTCCATGGCACCTGATCCCACCTCTGATGTTTCGTAGGCCTGTGTTTGCTCTGCTCCTATTTGTATATTGTTTAATGGACTTTTGAGCTTGAAAAACTGTTCGTTTTCTTCATATATTTCCTACTCTTGAATGTTGAATAATTTTGCTCAAAATTAACCAATATTTACATATCAAAATCAGATCAATATACCGATTTAAAGGGTAAAGGTTCAAAGGTCATTATCTCTGGTGCAAGAATATTAGGTTCTATTAGGTTTGCAAATATATATACCGGTAACAGTAATTTATATGTGTAATATGTTAGTAAAAGTTATAGTGTACACTGTAGACCTTAGGATACAGATGAACTAGTGACAACATATTGATCATTGAAAAGGTGCTTTTCAGTCAAAATAAAAGTTTTTAAGGAAAATGAATTATACATATATATCCCTGTTTGAAACAACCTTTAACCAAGCTTATTAAACAAGAGAAGATAATAATTATTATACAGACAAAAAGAAAGTAATTTTTATACCCCCCGCTTGAAAAGTGGGGGTATATAGTAATCGGTATTTCCATCCGTCCGTCCGTCTGTCCGTCCGTCTGTTACGCTTTGGGGTACCCATCTCTTATCCACAACTCCTCTCACACCACTGAATGAAATTTGATGAAACTTTCACAGAATCTTTATTCTGACTAGAAACAATATAACAAAAAGACTTACAATGAAGCGCATTGAAGTGGTAAAATTTTCCGTTCGAATGGAACGTTTTGAGCTATCTTAAGAATGTTTATGACACGCCCATTTCTTTAGAAATGGACAAAACGGTCGATTTGTTTATTCGAATACCTGTAGAACAGGATTTCCATAAATATAATAGCCAATGAAATTGACGGTCTAAATAAATACCGAGTAAACATGTGTTCGACCGAACAATGTGTTGTGGTAACTTCAATAGACAAGATAAGTTCAAAAATATGTACATATTTGTTGCAATTTATGTTTTACAGAAGCTGGGAGTCTCTAATTCTCTCTTCTTATTTTTAAAGCTCCGTTTCCAGTTTAACTCATATTGCTTGTCGTGAAGATTGGGGTGTTCTTAAACATTGCGACGAATATTTTATTCTCGTTTCTTAAAATATGGGCGTGTCATTATGTTGTAATTGACGTTCAAAACATGACTCAGAACGTTTCGTCCAAACGAAAAATTTTACCACTTCAATGCGCTTCATTGTATCATCTACACTGACAAACCTTTGTTTGCCTTATATGGCTAGTGTTATAAATGCGCACAGAGGTTCTTACCACGAGCAACTGACCAATTGTTGAATGAATAGCAATGTTTACGCCAAATACATGTTTACATTTTACTTCGAACACGTAGTTAAGATCAATCTAGGATCATGTCAATGGACTGCAAAATAAAAGAAATGTTCTTACGAACAAAATACAAAGATAAGAAGCTATGAAAGATGTTACGGGCGTATTTAATTTGTTGTTAACTGAAAAAAAATGTTTAATAAATGTAGTTTGTGTCAAGTTGAGAACACCAGCGCTTCAATGTTTAAGGAAAACGAGCAGCATCTCTTATGCATTTAAATGGACAAAACTTTGTTTACGATCGTGATCACGTGTTCGGCCAAGGAAGTATTCACCGATAGTACAACAAAGGAATATATACAGACGCACATCGCTTTTGCAGTATGACTTTCAGAAACCTAGACTTCCACCGTTTATTTAAAAAATGTATTGTTTGTCATTATGAGCATGAAAATAATATTCTTAAAAATGCTTTTTATTTACCATAAGGTTTTCTTTTTTTTCAGGCGTAAAATTCTTGTAGTATTCGTAGTAACCAATAATGTAATACTCATTCACCTGATTGGTCAGTTAAAATCATACTGGTGCCTCATTTGCTAATCTGACGCTAAAAAAATATAGTCCCGGTTCGCATGCAAAATTATTTGTCCAAAAAGATATTTTAATTCATGACTGCAGAAAATTGTATTATAGATAGTACTTATTTAAGTTTGAATTAATGTAAGAGAGATCGGTTGATTGAAGTACATTTCTACAGACATTATAAGCTGGTTCTAGTGTGTTGAAAACTTAAATACAACATAACTTTTCTGTTTATCATGCCTCCACGTGCTAGTCACTTCTTAGCCACATATCCGTGAATAATTTACGCTATCTCGCTGAAGTCTCGCTTACTCTCGCCAGAGCCACTGCCAGAGCTACTCTGAACTCATCGGGTTTTATAATTTACAGAACACCGTAAAATAAAAGGTTCCGAACACATTAGCAGGGGTGAAATTGTATCGTCAAAAGCAGATCTAAAGGATTAAAAAAGTTCGTTCCAAATTTTTATTTTATTTTCAATAAGAAATACGACGAGAAGATATTTACAATTTGTGATATTCTATGTTTACAGAGTCTATTCTTGCTACTGATAAGGTTTTAACTGTCTTTTGTTGAATCAATACGGGGAGAGCAGACATTAAAGAAGATGATGTCTGTTCAGAAAAATTAGTGTTGCCGCATATTTGTGACAAATATTAAGCACAAAGGTCAAAACATCCTTCCAAATACTTAGCAAAAATTATCAAATCTGTGAAATTCTTCAAAATGTCAAACCTATTCTTTTGAAAAGTGATATACCGTTCTTATACCTACGCTCATCATCTTGTCTGATGCATAATAAGCTAGGAAGAAACAAAAGTAAATCATTCTTTATTTTCACTCAAAATGACAAGCATTTCTTTCATTTGGGTGCTTTAAAGACGTCATTTATATTTTCACTTGGAAGAAAAATCCTATAATTGCCTGCTAGAAATGAATTGCTATAAATCAAAAGCACATTCTTGTGATTTTGTCAGACTTGAAAATTCCTCTCTTTATTTAAGCAGTACTTTGAATTTTTTGAAAATATTTCATCCCGGCATTACTGAAATTTTCTGAAGTGGTACAAAGCTTAGAGTTACTAAAAAAATCAATTAATTAAATTCTAAAACAATTCCCCAAACTGTTTTGCACTCAAATTAATTGTGTCTTCTGACAGTCCAAATATGCATCGTGTTTCATCAAATAAATTAATGCATTTGACTTTTTTTTATCCTCGGCGATCACAAGCTTCTGTCAATGGGGGCCGCTGTACATTTGGATATCAAAGTAAATTTGGAGGTTGATTAAAATCAAACATCATTGAAAAAAAATTATCCTCAACACCAATAAAAAAGTCTATCTTTTCGCAGAACATTCAAACAAACATATTCCTTAATACTGCTTAATAAAATAGAAATGGCGAATTAGACCTACATAAATTTATTTGATAGAAAATATTGTTAAAATATGAACCATAAAATACAGCTTTTCCATTTTATTATACCCTCTGCTTGAAAAGCGGGAGGGTATGTATATAGTAATCGGGATGTCTGTCCGTTACGCTTTTGGGTACCTATCTCTTTTCTGCAACTCTTCTCATACCATTGAATGAATTTGGTGAGACTTTCGCAGAATCTCTACATATTGCCATTGTGCATCTCCTATATTACTTTATGATCCGACTCGTATTTTGGGTTTCCCATAGCCAAAAAATGGACAGTGCCTATATTCATATGGAGGGGGGGTCATTTAGTGAGCTTATTGCTCACAGTACCTCTAGTTTGGAATATGTTGCTACTGGAATTTCACCACTGTGACATCTGACTTCATCATGTATTTGCATAATAATGTTCTGTAGTACAGGTACTAAATGTGTGTTCTTTTTCTGTAGTCATAATTCAAAAACAAATTACTCATCAATATTAAAGAAATTTATATATAAAGAAAACAACACATATATGTATTGAACCTGTTTGAGTTTCTCATATACATTTATTATAAAATAAGATATTTGGTAACCAAAAAACATTTTCACCAGATTTCAAAAACCAATATATCATTATATGTATGTAACCAATTTATCTTTTTTGAAATGATGGATAATTAATATTTCAAATTTACCCCTGGGGGAAAAACTAAAACATTTACTGAATGTTATGGTTTTAAGAGGTCCATTTAAAATAATAACAGAAGTCATATTTTTATTTCATACTCTCTGTGCAACACATACATTACTGTGAGATTGATTCATCTATATTTCCTTCATAGTAAGTTTTAATGTGCTTACTAATTGATATTTATTTAATATATATTTAACATGTACATATGTACAATATTCAGCGTATATGCAAGTACTTTTAAATCTAGGTGAATAAAAATTAATTAATTAACTCCTCTATTCCCTTAATTGTGTCATATATAAATAATACAAAAGTAAAAACAAAGTCTAATTCTCTGCCCAAGGACTTTATATTTGGACAGCAAAGGTCAATCATTTTGACAATTTTGTGCACTTAGTGGACAAGCCAAATTCAAGGGACAACCTTTTCTACAATAAAAATGACATAAATAGCCTAGAACAAGATTGGACATCTTCATTTGTGAAACTGCCCATGCAAATGTTTGACTTGTATTTGAGGTTAGGTTACAAGTGTTAAGGAGAAAATTACAAAGAAATGGTCAGCATGTTGACTATATATGCCTAGGTCATAGCAGACTTACTGTCTTTTTTTTCTCTCCTTTCTTTTCTTTCATGACAAATTAAGAAACATTTTAATTACATGTAATGCATTTGTTTCAAACTAATTTTTATTGAATAATCAAGTGGATTGGAAACAAGTTCATTTTTAAAAGTTTATTTTTTCTAATATTTGGTTACTATAGTATAACAATAGTTAATATGCATGCAAATATGCAATCATAGATATGTAGCATGCTTTTTACCTCAAAAGTTGATACACTGTAGCAATTATTTAAACTTTTTGAAACAAATATCTATTGTATATCTTTTTATACATTCATTGAAAAGCTATGCAGATATCAAGTTGTAAATTTTATATTTACTAAATCTAGGTAAATGCAAAATTTATATTATGATGACTGTTGAAAATTTTGCATTTATACCTCTAACTAGTAAATTTATTAAAATTTTCAACATGATACGAATGTGAGGGAGGGGGAGGGGGGGTATAAAAAATATTTGCAATGGTTCCTGCAAAGTTTCATTGTTTAAACAAAATAAGAATGGTCAATTTTCTGAAACAAAAACTTTTGCTTCTTTGGCTGAACAGCGATATGATACCAAAGATATAATCATTTTCTCTAAATCTTGCCGCTACCTGAATAAGTTAATTACTCAATAATCAATAGAATTAACTAGTAAAAAATAATGGCACTGATTTAATTTACAAGTTTTTCTTGAGAAAAAAAAATCAATAGCCATAATTTATTGGAAATTCTATTTAGATCTTCTGAAGTGATTCTTTTCTCATCTGGTTAAAAATACAATGGCTTGATTTACACAAGCCTTACTTAAGATTATAATTTTCAGACTGTGATCAAGACACATATATATATGTACACACTTCTTATCATATTTCATTTAAAAACATCTGTTTAAAATCCCATATCCCTCTTTGATGTAAATCTATTTGTTCAGATAAAGTTACTAATCAAATTAAAACATACTTAAGTTTACATTTGGCCTCAGGGATTAAAAATTGTGTCCTTTCACAGTTCAGAACTTAAGAAGGAAAAAGGATGTTTATAAGTAAGTTGACTTTACAATTCTTTCACACAACACTTATCTATTTACTTATAAAGACCCTTCCTTTTTGAAGACTTGGATGTGTTAATCTTAACAGCAGAAAAGAAAATTGAGTACATATGTCTCTGAATCTTCTAGGATAGCTTTTGAGTTAAAAGCCACTTTTTATATAAGCCTACACAGAAATTTTTTTAACCCCCATGCATCTCTTTAAATAATAATTAACACATAATTAACATCTTAAATCTGCAGATTTTTACTTTCCTTCAACAATTCCAAAAGAAGAAATAAAAATTCTGAAATGACATCATTGCAAAAACTAAAATTTCTGATGTTTCATCAATTGTAAGTTATTTCCTTACATGGTCATTTATTAATATAAGGATTGGCTACTACTAAAACACGTTTTGTTTCCTACAGGTGTTGAAACTAAAGCTGGGAAATTCTTAATTTAATGGTGATGAGGATGATTTAACAACTTGCTTACAGAGATAGCTACAATGCTATTCATATATTTTGAAAGTGGGGGGGGGGGGTGTCCTAATAAGGAATTTTCACACAAAATATTTAGAATATAATACATGTTATAATAAGAATACCAAGGCATTGCATATATTTGGAAATTGAAACATACACTTAGTCTGATTGTATTTGTATTTACACTGGAATCTGTCATATGATAAATCTCAGTGGTAACTCATCCAAGACGAGACCCCCTGCCACCCATTCACCAACCCCTACCCCCCATCACCCTACCCAGACCCTCATCTCCCTACCTTGTAACACATATAAATAAAATACCTATTTTCAGCTTCATTATTTCTCTTCTTCTATATAGAAGATATAAGCTTTGACCAAAGGTCAATATTCACTAATTGATTATCTGTCCACACAACTTGATATATACATGCATGCAAATGAAGATAAACTGCAGAACAGTGTTTACTTGTTCTCTCTAAAATGTTCTGTTTATTACACTTTCTTTTCTTTTTTTTTGAGAAATAAAATTGTGCTTAGTAATTTTTTTTTTTACAAACAACAATGTATTTCATTTTCTAACTCATTTAGTGTTTTGTCTCCTTGTGAAAGACTTTAATTTTTAAAGTGCTCCAATTTTTTTTTTATCATTTTTTTTTATTGGAAACATTTCTTAAAAAGATTTCTCTGGAAACTGCCCATATAATGTCACAAAGTGCATTTCCAGTCAGCTTCTTTTATTATTCATCAGCAGAAAAATGGACCAGACTGTATTCTTAAATTTCATAATTTAACAAGAACCCATAAACTTTATTATCTAATCAATACCCAAACCATCTCTGAAACTCTAATTTTGTTCAAATACTTGAGTGTCAAACGAGCTCGTTTCCATGGTAATAAAATGACTTATTTTGGAAATCGTCAGCAATAACATCTGTTTATGATTTTGAAGTTTTATTTAAATGTTGTATCAAGAAGCCCAGCCCCCTTTAGTTCAGTCTAGTAGGCGTGAGTTTCGTGTTCATGACATGTGTCAAGCCCCCTGTGAATTGATTTTTCTGGACGAAAACAATAGCCAGTGTAAATTGTAAACATAAGGCCCCGTGAATTCCAAGCGATTAAATTCGCATGTCAATTTTAATTTACGAATATACGATTCTGAAGCACACTGATGAATTCAATCACTGTTTAACTGGGGCAGCGTGAATAAACACACAGTTTATCTGTTGGATACTTACATAAAGAGTGGTCAGCTGTTTTTAAGCAGTGGGTTTTTAATCTCAACGTGCTCCCTTCAAACTTCCGCCATTAGTTTACTCAGTCCTAAAGCATCATGGGTAAAGGCAAGATGGCGAGTTAGTGTGACGGCTGATGAAGAAGGTAAAGTCGAAAGATGTTTTTATCAATTGTTTTAATTAAGCAACATATGAAGTGTAATTAATTTACTTTCTTGGATTTTATTTCCGTGACTGGAGTTATTGACATTTAAATTTCTGGTACGTATACACACGCTGCAAACGTGAAATCGTTAAATTATCGATCAATCGTAAATTTCTTTTTGTCCATTCGCAGAGTCGGACAGCTTTTATTTAAATTTTAATTTAGCCGTCAATTTGCTTCGGCATATTTCATACGAATCTCGATGAGGCTGCAACCACATCAGTGGCGCAAAGGAGCCATGCTTTTTGGGGGATATTCTATTTTTAACTGTCCGTTGCTTTGAGTTTCTATATCACTTGAAGTTTGTCTAAATTGCTAAATTTAGTTATAAGTTTGCTGTTGGATAAATAATAACGCACTTTAATGTGTGAGGAGGTAGCTACAGCGCATTATCGTAAAAAAGAATAAAAACAAAAGGCTTTCTTACTGACACTTTCCTTCAAAAATAATTTTGGGAAAATTGATGGAGATGTAACTCATGAGAAGGTCAGTATCTGTTTTATGTTTGCAGCGTTGTATCGTAAAGAAAAAAAATGTTTGCCAGATTTTTTTTACAGACAGAAAAACAAATTGTGTATGGGTCCCTTTTGATTATTAACTTTTCCACACGTCTGCTTGATTGGGAGATATTTTCTCTTTTCTCCAGAAATTATTCTGAACTTTTAACAGTTAATTGAGTGCATGTGTCATGATGTGAATTTCTTTGTAATCAGCGGCACCTTGTCAGTTTCAGAGAACATGTGTTGTAGCCAATATCACAGTTTTAACCTGTAAACAAGAACAAAATTGATTGAATTTCGGCCTTTGTTCAAACCGCTTCTGCAGTTTTAATTTTGAAACTTGACAGTTGAGTGTCACGAAATTGGTTTTTCTTTTGAAATTGATACAGTGGAAAGTATGATGTTCAAGTGTCTGATTACAGATTTAATGAGGAAAAAATCTTTTACATGAAACTACTGATTGACATATCTGTTTTTCTACTTAGGCGAATAATAATTGATTGATTTTGTAAATTAATTTGTCATGCCTTTCTTCTGTCATTGGTCTTTTGTGCAGAACTGTCCTCTGATGTTTAAAAAAAAATCTTATTTAAAAATGAAGAGTGGGGATTATCAAAAGTTCACGAAAAGTCTTCCAAAGGTTTTTATTGGCATTGTAGGCATTTGACCCATCCCTTCTTGATATACAGGTTTATGATCAACCAAAGTCATCTATCAAACTTCATGTAGGATTATAAAAAATGACCAAAGGCCAGAGTATCGATGTAATAATTTGGGAATAAACCTTCTTGTGATTTGACTTCTTTAATGCCCTACACTGGACACTACCTGCCCGTTTTTATGACTGAAAGTTGGACAAAATTCATGTTTTTGTCATTTATCTTGTTTGGGGCACATATAAGTATTTTTGACTGGAAGATATAAAGAAATTTATTGCTGTAAAAAATTGTCCCAATTCTCTGTTGAAGCTGATTTTCTTTGTAGTGGATCAACTTTTTCTTTCACTTAGCCTATTATCAGTTTCTGTCCAATGTTAGCAGTTATCTCTCATGACTTGAGCTGCATGTGTAATTTATCACAAAAGCCCAAAAGTTGAACTTGAATTTACATTAAAATATTGAGATCATAACTGATAAGCATTGTTAGAGAACAGTGAATTCAGATAGGGTTATCTCTATGAATTTATTTATAGACAAGGTGATACTTTGGACATTAATTTGTTATAGAACCTACAAGAACTGCATTTGTTTAATTGGCACCATGTGTTGATCACTTCTGTAATCAAAACGCACAGTGAGAGAAAAAAAACGTACAGCTAAAAGTTGTACTTAGAGAAACGAAACAAATGTTTACAACACCAATTTTGACATTTAGAGTTAGTCTTCTAAAGAAGCCAACATGTACAGCTGTTATATTTGAAGGTTAGTTTTTTTTATTATTCTTCCCCTTTTTTCTTTTTTTTTTTTCTCTTTAAATTCCTGAGAGAATGCTTTTCAGGGGATTACTGTATTTGAATCACAGAACTTTACAGCAGTAGACCAATAGCATCTGTTGTATATTAGATGTGAATTCATAATTAATGGCAAGCTGGCAAGGGGGATTTTCTAACTTCTTATAGATAAAATATTGATTCATAATCTAGCAACAATTTGTGAAAAATTTTCTTCTTACATGGGCTGATGAATAAATTATGAGAACATTGCGTAGTCCTTAGTTGAAGACTGGCTAAGACTTTGCTCTGTAAATAGTGATTGAAACCATATCAAATTTGAACTCATTGAGATGCAAATTAAAGCCCCAATGAAATTGGAAATTGTTAAGATAAACAAGACTGAAACCATGCTTAGTTTATCAGAATTTCAAATTACATAAAGTCACAACAAAGGTTTAAGTGATTAAGAAAGCCATATTTATTTTGAGGGTTTTGTTTATGGGTTTCAAAACACCATGAATGATTATGGTGAAATTTAAGTCAAGAGGATTAAAATTACATCATTAGATTTAAAAGAATTTCAATTGAAAACAAAACATGCTATGTAATAAACACAAAGTCCAACAATTTAAGTCAATATAACGGTTGGTGGGACTTTTAACACAATTAGCCAACACAATAGAATCCAGTTTTAATTCATAAAATTTGATAATCCTTCAATGGAATTTTCAATGGGATTTTTGAAAGTCATTAAAGTTCAAGATAAAAGAACTGAAAAACATGAATATTTAACTTCTTTGAACTTTTTCTCATAGAAATTAATGTTTGTGGCAGTTAGTTGTTTTAGACAATGAGATCAATATAAGGCCATGTTGATGGGAATAAAATATTTATGAATCTGATGAAGAAATAAAAAAAAAAATTATTTACTGTCAGCTCTTTGGTCAGTTTTAAATCCATAGTGAGGAATTATGCAATGAAGATCAAAGGTAATTTTCTTTATATGACATGAATTACATTTATGTTTTAATGAAAACATATAGAGGCATGTGTAGGATGGTATTTAATTAGTGTCTTAATCGTTGAATGTTAGTATGTTAGTACAGGTATAAAAGTGTGGAAATTTATCATTTACCTGAGGGACAAGAGCTGTCAATCATTTTAGTGGAGAAGGTAGGAAGACTTAACCTGTTTTAATCACTAGCTGATGGATATTCATACTGTCTATTGTGCTTTCAGCAGGTAGCTTTCATGGATTTGTAATCAATTGAGATAGCTATCAGAGTGTGAAAATCACCACTTTTTGGGCAGGTGGGTCCTTTTTTTTTCCAACTTTGACGAATAATTCGAATTACTGTGATTATGTTCAGTTTAACTCTTGCTCGTGTGTTTTATCAGTAGGTAAGATTTGTAAAATACTAATCAATATCTGATTGAAGTTTCTATTCAAACAAGAGAATTGGCTTTCTGTGATTGAAAGTTAATGGGAGGAGTTTTTTTTTTATAGAAATAAAAACCAATAACGCCACCTTTGGAGCTCTTTTGTCAACAGTTACAACATTCTTTTGCAATAATTGTACAGCATCAAGAGAATTAATAACAGAGCAGTACTTACAAATGAATTTCATTGGATGAAATTAGACCCTGCCCATTCATTTAGTCACTGTTTGTAACTTTTGCTTGATGGCCAGCAGCAAGCTAGGGTTTGCTAGTTAATTAACTGAAAACTAATATCTTGTCAATTATTGATGTATATTCATATTTATGCTGGGATGTAAGGTTTTGAGCAAACTGACCACAGCACTGAGCATTAAAATGCTGCATTAATGAACTCGAAAAATAATTTCTCTTTGCCAAGCAGATTGTGTGTTATTATAAGATATAATATCACAAGGCTTGAGATAATAAAAAAAAAACACGAGTAACTATTAGCAGATTTTAGTGACTGTGTCTATAAACACAATTTTTCAAGGCATTTTTTCATTTGTGAACTTAGAGTTGAACTGTTTAGGTTGTGCAAAATCTAAGACATAGGAGTACAGTAGTTAACTGTTTGATGAAAAGGAAATTTGTTATTGGAAATTCATTCCATCCACATTCTTAAAAGGTAATGTATCTTTAATTAAAATTTTCTTAAAATCAAATTAAAATTTTTTTTTTCAAAATGATGAAATTAAAATTTTTATTTTTCCAATTTCAAATTTAATTAAAATTTTTTAAAAAGTCATTTGCATCTGGAATCCATTAGAAAGAACTTTGTGCAATTTTTTATACCCCCATTATTTTACAGTTGTGACTATGATTTTTCCCATATTTTTTTTTCTTTTTGTAAAAATAAAACCTTAACTATAAATGTTTGTAATTTATTTTGGAATGTGTAATTAACATTCATTTTGAAGTTGGCAAGAAGTCATATGTTTTATAGCAAGAAGTTAAAACAATTTACAGACTCGGTTCAGCTGCATTGAACAGGTTTAATCTATGTTAAATGTATAAAACTGACTCTGGTTTATTGCAAAACAAATAGCCATCATGTGTTCCCCTACTTGAAAGTGGAATTTTGGAATATTTCATCAAAATATCTTGAGAAATATTTTTGAGTTCTTAAAAATTCAGAGGATGGTTTTTTTTCATATTGGAAAGTCATGAAAGTTTCAAATATATACCCTGTAATTTACCCAGAATATTTGGGTCTCTAACTTTGTTGAGACTGATGTTTAAAGCAATAGTTTTCTGCATCTTGCTGCAGATGCAGAAAGGGAAGTAATCCTGTAAACAGTTATCTGAGTCTTGCACAACAATGCATGCTTATATTTGTTCCTCATGAGAGAAAAAAAACTTACTTGTAAAAATAGATTGCAAGGGATTATTTATGACAAATTTATAAAAAGAGTATATTCAGTAAAATTTTTGACATGAAAATTTATGATTTAAAAAAAATCTAGAATTTTAAATTTCTTTATTATGTTGGCATTAGTGATGGATTGCCTTATTTACTGTGTAATAAACTGCTTACAGATACATGTAACTTTATGATGTATTAAGTAATAATGTAATTTGATATTTTTGACATGATTAATTTTTTGGAGGATATATTTTAATGATTTTAATGGATAACATCTTTTAAAGGAGGCTCATTATCTAATACATCTATGACATAATCCATGTATAGGCTACAAAATTAGAAACAATGCTTACGTCTTAAACTGTGAGAAAAAAACATTAGTATTTGTCATTTTTATGTCCAGCCTTATGTTTTGAGTGACCCCGGGACATGAAAGCCAGACTTAAGGTTAAAAGTTTTTCATCATATAAATAAAAGTGATATTTTGGTGCTTGTGAAATAACATTGCTGTCTTGATGTCTGAATTGGGTTTGATTTATTGATTGGAAGGTGTTTTTGAACATCTTCACTTATTGGATAACATCCTCAGGGGTGTTGTAATCTACCAGAAAGTAATATTACGTTTGTACAAAATTAACTGTACTGCATAGCCACTGCTAAGTCTACATTAAAAACTTGGGGGTCTTAATTACATGAAGTCTAGGAGTTGTTATGGCGCAGTATTGTTCATAAATATTCATCTACATCTTGTACATGTAGATATTCTTAAGACGCAGTATATATGTATTTATATGTATTGGAAATGAGTTTGTAAGTTTGATTAGTCTGACTTGAAGTAATTTTATGGTTTTATTTATCAATCTAAGTAAATTGTGTTTCATATATTTATTGATCTAAATTTAAATTGATCCAAATTGTAAATTGTAATCATATCTTTTGCCCAGTTTTTTTTCATATTCAACATTTTGTTTAAAAAATTTAAGAACTTAAAATTGATAAAATTTTATTTATTTTTCAGATACCTAACATCATAAATGTGCCGTCAATGGAAGGTCTAACAACAGGACAAACCAAATAAAGAAAAAGGGAGGAAAAATCATCAACTTGGACCAAACTGACAGAGATCTGAATGTATCTTCCAGCCACTGCCAGTCAGATGTTAGCCATGGACGTGTTAGCATTTGATAAAATGTCCAAATCAAATCGACGTAAGCAGAGCAAGCCATTACGGGTATCATACAGTGCCGAAAACGACCCAACAGCCGAGGGAGGCGGTCCTATTCCAAATCGTGGACCGGTGGAGGAGGTCGTCAATGGTAACGGTGCAGGAGGGAATGTTTCCGACTCTGAAATGGAGGAGCACCACTCACCAATGGGAAAAGTCAATGGAGGAAACCTACATCTGGATTCACAACCAATGAAAGACTTTGATTCTCCCGATGGAGAAAAAGTTGTCTCAGACCCCAAGGAAAATAACAATGAACATTTTCCAACAAAATACCATCGACTCGGTAGTGAGTTGTTTGCAGGAAATGCGTTCCCTGAAAATGGTATTCCAAAAGAAGCACGAATTGTCGAGAGGATGGATGAAGATGGATTGCCAAAGGAACTGAATCCTGATGAAGAAGGTCGCAAACTTGATGGTCAAAGCCGTATCTTTCATCAGGATGCATATTGTGAACTTTGTGATCGTGAATTTTGCAACAAATACTTTCTGAAAACCCATAAAGCAAATAAGCATGGGATTTTTGATAATTCTTTGTCACCATTTTCCCTTGGTGCTGCAGGAAATGGAATGCCTCTACCTCAGGAAAGCAATGTACCATCAGTTCCAATAACCTCTCCAGTTTCTCAGTCTTTGCCCCAACCACCAATTTCGTCCATGTCATCTTTCAAAGTAATGGACTTCATCCAGAGCCTGCCAGCATCAGAACCTCCTAAGTCAACCAAAATGGATGCAATGACACCAACTAAGGGAGACAACCTACCCCCAGTCAGCACCCCTCTGTCATCCATCAGCAATACTCAACCAACAGCTTCATCCTCATCTAACTCCACTTCCACACCTAAAGTCAGCAAGGATATGGAAGACTTCTGTGAACTTTGCCAGAAACACTTCTGTAACAAATACTACCTCAAGAAACACAAGCAAGATGTCCATGGAATTGCTCCTCCCGATGGATCAGGCTCTAACAACAAGAGAGGAAGACAGAAGGACTTGCAAGCTCAACTTGATGCCATCACCTCTGCATCTGTTTCTTCCAATTCACCTCTAATACCTCACTCACTTCCAAACATGACTGGATTGCCCAACATGCCTGGTGTCATGGTGCTGAACCCTTTCATGGCTCCCATGCTTCTTCCTGCAGGATCTCTTATGCCAGGATCACAGATTCCTACACCACCCATTATGTCACAGCCACTCCCTACCACTTCTCACCATGAGTCCATCACAACTACAGCATCTCCAGGCGCTACTAGTCAGACATCTCCCGGAGCAACTCAGAAAGACTCAAACTCTAATAACCAGGAGGCCTACTGTGAACTCTGCTGCAAAGAGTTCTGCAATAAATATTTTCTGAAGGTCCACAAAGCAAATAAACATGGAATCTTCATGGAGGACTTCCCATTCCTACCAGGGATGCCAGGAATGCCTGGAATGCCTCCATTCAAATTTCCGCTGAGTGAAGGTATGATGTCTGCTCCTCCTCCAGAAAAACCTTTAGCCTCCATGGCTGCTATGGATGGCAGAAGTCAAATCAAATCAGAACCTAGTCCCAAACATGGAACATCCCTTGTTTCCTCATCTAGTCCTGAAAACTCAGTAACCTACTGTGGATTGTGCAATCAAGAGTTTGCCAGCAAGTACACTTACCGTATTCACCGCATCCAAGTTCATGGCATGTTGAATGAGGGTCTTGATGGGTCCCTCACTGAAGAAATTATTAGAAATTCGTTCAGAGAAAGAGAAGAGTTCTTCAGATATGCAATGAGAGAGAAGGAAGAGGCTTCCAAAATATCTCCTGGGTCAAAGAATGAAAATGAAAAAGATGGTGAAACCAAGATGGCCGACAATGGAATGACTACAATGTTTGGAAATATGGTTGCAGCAAAACTGGCAGACCGTGTGACTTGTGACATCTGCAATAAAGACCTGTGCAATAAGTATTTCCTCAAAGTACACAAGTTCAAAGTACATGGAGTTGACACTTCAGCCACTGACAACAAGTTTGATCCTAGCCGTATTGCCAAACATCAGCTAACTGGAGACTTTGAACTCATCAAAAATGCAGTGAAGCAGGAGCCAAAAGATATTCCTAGTCAAAGTCCAAAACATACCCCCAAGTTAGACAAAATAAAAGACTTCCCACAGTTCAGTCCTAAAATGTCATCCTTTATGCCCATGCCTATGCCGATGCCAATGCTCTCCAGACCAGGAGAGATGCCAAGAGACAAACCAATGTCCCCAAGCACAAATGTTGAAAAACCATCTAATGAAGAGCTTGTGAAAATGGGCATCGATCCTGAAGCCTACTGTGAAATCTGCAAGAAAGAATTCTGCAGCAAATATTTCCTTCGAACACACAGACTGAACATCCATGGCATTTCAACACCAGATACTCCTCAGTCAACTCCAGGCAAGATCAGTCCAATGATGTTCCAACAGGCCAACAATATACCACTCAACTTAAGCATGAATAGCATGAATGGTGGCATGAGTAGTGGCAAGAAGAAAAGTGGATTTGAGAAACACTCTTGGAGATGGAAGGAGCCCATGAATTCCTCACGAGTCAGCTGTGACATCTGCAACAAGGAAGTCTGCAACAAGTACTTCTTGCGCACACATAAATTAAACAAGCACGGGATCCTTCCAAGTGAAAATTCACTGTCCCCATCTACCTCAGATATTGAAACCCAGAGTAATTCATCATTGCCAACAGATCTCAGCATGCATGAAAGAATGCTACCAAGTCCCCACACTGTCAAACTTGATAGCAACATGCCTGGATTCCACGGAATGGATGAGAGGATGATAAAGATGGGAGACTCTCCTATAAAGATGAATCCAGAGGAAGCATATCACAGTGAAATCTGTCACCTCTGTGATCGACGCTTCAAAAACCAGAAGTGGTTGAATGCTCACATCTTGAAGGATCATGCCAGAGCTGGAGGATTTCCACCTGAAATGAGAGAGAGAATGATGCATGCTGGGATGGAGCTTTGCTTTGACAAGAAAACTTGCCGAATTTGTGAGAAATCTTTTCCTAGTGAATTGTCAATGCATCTGCACATGATACAAGAGCACAATGCACAAGTCAGTCTTAACACAGAGGAGAGAAGTCCACCTGTCCCTCCTAAACGCAGATCCAACCTAACCAAACCCAGATTTGCTATGAAGAGAGGGTTCTCTTTTACTGCCAAGCAAAAACTTTACAATTGTGCTATTTGTGACTATAAAAGTAAGTGGTTGAATAATGTGTATATGCATGAACTGAAAGAACATAGAGTGCTACATGTCAAAAATAAATCAGGAGTGAAGCGAGTCATTGAAAAAGCAGCCAAAAATATGAAGCAGTACAGGTGTACAAAATGTAACCTTAAATTTGCAACACCAATTCTGTGTCATCTGCATATTCGTGAGGAGCACATCCGAAACAAAAACTTCCGTGTAAATAATAAATTACCAAACACTCGTCTGAACTGTAAATTTTGTCCGTTCTCAACCAAGTTCTCAAAGCAACTGCGACATCACATGACCCGCGTTCATTGCGATGGCCGCTACACCTCGTATAAAGATCAGAGCAGCTACGATTTGGAAAAGAACATGGATGTTCCAAGTGATTCTTTGAGTGACTCAAGCAATGAAAACTTCCAGCTGTTCAAAATACAAGACTGTTCTCTAGAATCGGACTTCCTTTCTTCAATGGCCGTCAAACTTCCTGTACGTCACCGCATGACCAACCCAGTCACAGTAACCTTTCATCTGGCACCAATGGAACAGTAAGAAATTGTTGTAGATATCTGTGTTCATGTGACCTGTCATTGGTTATATCCATTAGTCAAAGGAATTTTTTTTTTCCAGATATTTTTAAAATTAGACAGATAAGAAATAAAGCATTTTTTTAGCTGCTTGACCATTTTTACATGGTTATGGACTAATTTCCATGCTAAGAAATAACTCAGATTTTGATGATACTTGTGAAAGGGGTTCGGTGGGTTTTTTCTTGTTTTGTTTTGGGATATTTTTTTTTTTTTTTTACAATTTAGCCTGTATACTGGTAAAAATGATGTGCAATCTAAGTTTCTTTTTGTTGTAATATTACTCGCATTTAATTTATTTTGTTATTGTTATGTTGTTGATAAAATAGGTAAAACTCTTTTACCATATTGCAATCACCCCCTTTGCATAAGGGTTTTACCCTTAGTTCAGAAAAGTCAGTTTTAGTATAGTTTGAAGTATCTACTTTCATTAATTGTGGCAGCACGGTGGGATGAAGTTTTTATGTAAGTTTTCCCCTATAAAGAGATTTCTTTTTTGTTGGAGTTTCAGTATTATTGCAATGTTAAATCAAACTTTTGTTTTCAGTTAATATGCACTTAAGTATTATAGTATAAATCCTTTTGTTTTAATAATTTGTAGTCCTAGTGCAAATTATGTAATCAACACTGTAACTTACATAAGCATATGTATACCCAATCATGATATTGTATATTTATCATGATAATATTGTCCATTCCTTAAAAAATCACTGCAATGCCGCTAAATGCCCAGTACTTAGCCTTGTAAGAAATTTGTATTTGATGTATATATATTAACCTAATCGAAAAAAAAAACCTATATTAATTCTAACCAGTGTACAGATTTTTTGTATGTCTTAAGTGTAAATTGAATGAAAATCAGGGAACATTTTTCAGCAAAAATCTTGAGTAATGATCCATGTACGTATGTGTTCTTGTGAAGTTTTTTTTTAAATGACATAATATTATTTATTAGATCATGTATACACTTGATGTTTTTTATAAAGACATGTTTTTGTGTGTGATTATGTAAACACAGTATTCACAGTTATAAAAATACCACACAATTTGTGGTAAAGCATTGTTGAAAATGTGACATTTTTTTAAATAGGGGGCATTACATGAAATGTGCTTTTTGTACACAGTTTATTGTGTACTTTCATTACTTCATAAATGAGTGACACAGTTCTTCAATCAAAAAACCAAATAAAAACCCATGTTACATGCATACTACATGTTAGCAATATAGGTGGTCATGTACAAAAACTATACTGAACATGTAAAATAAATATTAATGACATTTTGTGTGGGGACCTTTTTTTGCAAGTCTTGCCAAGATCTTAATAGGGTGATATGATATTTTCAACACAAGTAGCTTCCATGACCACTTGTAAATATTGTTTATTTACAAAAGTGCATTGCCAAAAAAATTAACACATGTTGAATTTTTTTTACAGACCTAAACAATTGTTACAAAATGAAATGATTATAAAGTGTTTCCAATTACATTTTTATTTTGATTAAAAGTTAGGAGAAACAAAAATATAAAATACAATCAAAGCTGTTTTTGTCCCCAATGCAAATCATGAGAAATATAAATGCATTAATTTGATGTGTATGGTGTTTGTAAAAAATTTTTTCATGTAATCTATGTTTGACTTGTGTGGTGTTTTTTGATTGGTTGATCCCGTAATTTGTGTGGAGTTTCTGGATTGGTTGATCCCGTTTTTTTTCCTCTCATTCCTAGCGTATTTCCAGGATTTGGAGCATCGGTGTATATTTCATGCCCATTTCCACTTAGCTTTGTGGTTGAAGTGAAATTATATATATTTTTGATATGCCATATCGTGTGGCTCTTGTTTTTATCAGCTAATCTTATATAATCTTGTTTGACTTTTTTTTTTTACATAGGAGAGTTATCTAGTAGCGGTATATGAATTTGATTTTGTATATTTATTGTTGAAACCATGGTTCCACAAATCATTCATTTATACACATATTTTTTAAAGTTTAATTAGGTCTTAGAACTCCAACTAATTAACATGAATTCAACGTACAGATTCAATGTATCTTTTTGCTCCGTGATGCCTGCAATCAATTCTACGATAGGGAATTGTCAATTAAAAGATACAAAAATGGCCACTTTGATTCATGTTCTTAGAAGTTTTTTTTAATTTATATATTCAAATCAAATGAGTTTTCCTGATAATTTTTTGCATACAAAACAGCCCAGGCTCTTATATAAGATATTTAAAATGATTGATCTTCAAATTTGGTTTGATATTTTTTTCATAAATCAAAAGTTCATTGAAATAGTTTGAATATTTGAATAAGTTTTGACTTAATGTGAAATTACATCAATTAAAATACGATTTATTTCCATCACAATTCTTTTTGGGCTTTGAAATTTGTCAATGAAAAAAGTCATTGTTTTCCAATGTTAATTTGAATCTAGTCAGTCATTTTCAAAATGGTACTTAATTAAACTGCAAAGATGAGTCATCATTTTTGAAAAGCATTAATCCTTCTTTCTTTCAAATTTCTTGATCTACAACAAAATTGACACTGTTTTTTATAAGAAAGGAATTTTATTGTTCTGTTAAGAAAAACATGCCTTCATCTGTTGGTTGGTTTTAAAGGTTCACCGATTACTGTTCAATGGCTTGATAAATCAACAAGATTTTATTCGGTTCTTATACATATTTTCGACATTTTTCAACTTTTATGTCAATGAACAGCTGTTTTAACAACATCTGATTTTCCTCCTCTTTCGAAATGATTCATATTCATCTACATTAATAATTTGTAACATTTTCACAGGAAGGTTGCCAAAAATCTTTAAAACAAAAATAAACCTTACAGCATCTAAAGAAACATTGTTTCTGTACAAGTGTAATTTATACTTTTGTTAATCTTTGTATTTATTCTAAAGAGCAAACTCCTTCTTAATACATTGCCCCCACGTTTTAGTATTTATATTACGGAGCTAGTCAGTTTTGTTGTCGCATTCCTTTGGTACAAGGGTGGACCCCCCCAATGGAACTACCTCGCACCACACCAGTTTTCCCACCATAGAAGGAAAATTGTAAACTGTGAAAAATAAACTAGTCATAATTTAATATATGTAGTAGTGGCATAGGCTGAGTGTATTTCAATGTACATAAATTATACATGTATATGGTAATTATTTAGCATATGTGTTAGTGTAATTTTTTTTTTGAAAAATAATATAATACGGGTTAACCCTTGTCCAAATGTGATTAGGGTTTTTTTCTTAACGCAGAGTCAAGGTTATAGAATTTTGTAATTATTTGTAATTAGTCAATTCAAATATGCCTAAATACACTGTGTAAATTTGTCATTGCATTTCTGCAGTTACTTTAAACTTTTGTTCACTTAATTCCTGATTGTGCAATTAAAACAGCCCTCGATCTTGCCACTAGTTTCAATTTTATTTTCACATTATGAATTAGTTGATACTAGTTGGGGGGTCAAAACCCCAAGTGGTTGACAATATATATATATAAATAGGATTTTTTTTTAAGTACAGAAATGTTTTGTTGTGTTTTGTCCATTTTATTTATTTATATTTCCCTGTTAAGGGGAGTATGTTGACATTCATTTTGTTGCCAGTTACCATGGGTTTCTTGTCAATACTGTTTGGTTACTATCTTTGTATAGTGGAGTGATTTTTTTTTTCACCAACACACTGTCCCATGATGGTGTTTTGTATGCAATAAATTTGAAATGTTTATGTGTTTTTGTTGTTATATCAATTCAAAGGCTAGCTTCTATAGCTAAGCCAACTTAAAGCCAGTTTTGGCTTAAAACCTTTACTTTCAGTATTCATTTACCTTAGCTTGTTCCTTTCATGTAAAATTAATTTTTGTCCAGTTTCAAATCTGAAGACTATTTTTTACTCTTCTCTGTTATTGGACATCTGTGTTACAAACCACTTGGTAAAAATGATTCTTCAATGGAATTTAATAGAGATGATATTGACCGACATAAGTATTGTTCTTATTTAAACAGAGACAAGTAAGATAATCTCGGAATATAAACTGGACAAAAATGTGTTTTCCTTGAAAGGAGGAGGGATTATTAGTTATTTTTAAGCGACAAAGTGTTGAGTAATCCTTTGAGAAATTGTTTTTAGGATACTACAAAAAGCTTGTTGTAAAAGTCGCTTAATAAACACATGTAAACAAAAAACAAGTTCTCGGCGATGAGCAGATACAGAAATTGTAGGATGAAACATTATATTTAAAACATCAGATATTCATTTTCTGGGCATGTATATCGTGCAACCAATTTTACTTGGATGGCATTGTTACATGGCGAAATGTAATAACAATTTAACGCAAAACATTATAACAAACTTTTTAGGGTATTACATTTTGCGTTATCAAATTTTTCGAATAACGCAAAATGTATTGGCATAATTTTGTACATTTTGCGCTGTTACATTTTTTTCTTCATATTTTGCGATGTTACATGACATGTATATCGTGCAACGAATTCATTGGTAAACATTTATATATATACTAGTTAATATCTTTATGCAACTAACTTTTCCGTGAGCAACCAACTCTTTGCTAGTTTTTTTTTTAATATGTTGATAGGATGAAGCACGTAATAAAATGACTAGTAATATTGATATGTTTAAAATGATAAATTATGATTAACTGTTTTATATTTCTTGCTGCAGGACGAAGTAGATAAAATTAAAGACATGGATAAACTTTTCACCTGAACTTTTTTATGACTGGTCAAGAATTTCGTTTAATTTATAATTTAAGCAAAGTTTCACCGTGACCCTTCTAGGCAGTCATTAGTGAAGTGGACATATGATTACCTGAAGGCCGTAGAAACAAAGAATTAAATTTCGCCCTTTTGCTCTGGACACTAGTTTAAAATCTCTCTCTCTCTCTCTCTCTCTCTCTCTCAAACTCCCTCTTTCTCTCTGAAATGATTCATACTTTCAAATGAATTGAAAGAATGCGAGAAGGTTAAACGCAGGGAAGTTTAATGAGATTAGAAAAGTAAAAACAAAATTGATGGGTCAGTTTTATCTCCCTAGGCGCTAACTTAAAGCAGCCTACGAAACAACAGTAATTCATCACTTCATGAAATTTCAAATTTATCCCCCGGTCAGGAGATTTATGCGCGATGACCCACACTGACTGTCAAATTTCACAATAATTTATGAAGCAGATTTTCGTCCGCCAACATCTTTTGTTCTTTAATGTTTTAAAAATGTCCTGTCAGCTGAACACAAGACTTTCTTACAACACGAGAGACCTGGATGTTTTTGTCTTTCGGCAATGTCTCAATTTATAGAGTTCTAGATCAAATTAAATTGACTTTAAAGAAAAAGAAAACACATTCTTGGCTGTGGAAATATGTAACATTTTTGCCCATGGGTTAAAACAGCTTGACCTTCGTGTGTTCTTAAAACGGACACTTTACTTGACACAGAAAAACAGAGATATGTATTATCGACACGGGGCAGAAAGCACGTGCATGTTTCATTTTGGAACCATTAGACACGTGCTTTTTATAGCTCATTATGCCATAAAATAATTTTTAAATCATCAAACTGTGAAACACAGACATCAACGACTAGGGAAAAAAAATTGTTATCGCCTAAATTCAACAATAAAGTGTTAAATTACATAATCGTACATCTGGTCAACTTCCATTGTGTGGCGACTATGTATATTTTCTTTGTTACAATCATCAATTAAAGGCTTCATTAACGAAAGATTATGCAAAAACTGCTACAACAAAATTAAATCGGCATCGGGTAAGTCGAGTTACCGCCATCTGCCCCGGCGCGGCAGACTTCAATTAAATTTGGCCTGTTTTTATAATCAAAGATCAATAGCCGAAACGTTAATATGAATAATGTAAAACAACGAAGGTTTTAAAAAGGAACTTATGAAGTTACACGAACTCTAAGATCTGGTCGATAATTGAAAAAGAATTGAACCAATTTACACAAAAGCCTGAAATATGTCTGTGACTACGTTATACATACTTGAGTTCCACTTAATTCACATGCTTTAAAAAAATCTTTGTTAAATATCAAAGGATTAGAATCTAAGCCTCCTGCTGTTAAAATATGATGTTAAATTACATAAGAAAAGAGATACATTTAACAGTTTGGTCGATTTAAAACTTCATTGAAAAATTAACCCACAAAAAATCTTTAGAGGGTCAACGACTCTATTAGTTTCTTAAGAAGTCTTTGTAAAGCCCCAGCATGAAGCGGCAAATTGACTGACTTACGGAACTTTTCTCCGCATTTTCTATTTTAATGATCGGATTTAAAGATTTTAAATTACGAGATTCGAAAGAAGAAAAAGAGCGATCTTAAAGTGTACTTTATTTTTATCATTTTTGAAACCAGAATAAAGAAAAACATGTCAGTCTGATTCAGTGAAATATTGAACTAGCTCGGAGCTATGAACTAAAACAAAGCAAAAATTCTCTCGAGATGCCAAAAAGGGAAAACAAAATCACATAAAATGCTAACTGAAATTAATTAATTCAATTTGCCTCGCATTTTAAGCAAGAAAGTCGACGCATACCGTTGTTTGAAAATAAAAATCAATTAAATTGCTTTTCCGCAAAGAAAACTTAATTATAAATCGAACTCCCGTTCCCTTTCGAAACATTCTATAAAAAGGCAGTTTTCTTAATGCTTTTTTAAAAGAGTATCTTAAAAAAGTAAAACATTATTCCCTTTCTAAATAGTGTATACACTAAACATGTGTATGCATAGTTTTATATTTAAGGGGAGGGGGAGAGCAATTTACACTGAAATAAAGAGTTAATGTCTTTACAGTAAACTTGGAAGATAAAAGAGGTCCATGTTGTACCAATCCTATTTCTATTATATATGACATTCATTAATTATTATTCGCCGGAATTTATTATTATTGATAAGAATGTTATCTCTTTTGTGTAAATGATGTGATCTTGGACAGCTCAAGCTTGTTTAAGATCCGCTCCACTCCACTCTAAAGTTTGCGGACCGCTCCATCCCTCCCTGGGTTTATGATCCACCCCACTCCTCATCGGCCAGGTTTACGATCCGCTCCACACCTCTCTAGGGTTTACGGTCCGCTGCACTCTTCTCCGGGTTTTCGATCCATCCCATTCCTCTCAGAGGTTACTCCATTCCGGAGTTTATGATCCGCTCCACTCCTCTCCGGGGTATACGATCCCCTCCACCCGAGGTTTACGATCCGCCCACTCCTCTCTAGAGCGAACCATCAAAGATGGGACAGCTCACGGTTGCTTTCAACACCAAGTTAAAAACTAAGTTCATTTTGATTTTATAATTGATCTAGTGGTCACGATGGTGAAATATTTGCAAACTTGAAATTGAAACCGAGATAAAAAAAATAAATAAAAAAAAACTGAAAAAAAATCGAGAAAACCTACAGCTTTGTTTCTTTGGAGATTGGAAGCTACAGTATGTTATATCTAACGTAAGGGGACAAGAGTTAACAAAACCATTTCAAGGCTTGAGTAAATGATGATCATTCTTTAGAAGATGGACGTGGTGGACACAACTTTCCAAAAAAATCATATTTTTGTAAACGATGCAATTTAACCTTGATGATAAATACTCCCTTTCTTTCTCGATTGTCAATTAACAAAATCTGCTACATGTATCATTTATTCTCCAAAGTCAATCATAAATTTGTTGTTTTTAAAAAAGATAAATCACTCAGTAAATTGCATCAACTTTTCAATCCACTATCGTTTACTACAATGCTTTGTGATCCCATACAGAGCCTTCCGTTATCTTGTAAATTTTGAATCGGGTAACTGTAAATACAAAATTTACAACATGACACTCATTCTAAGGAATCTCAGAGAACTCTTTCTGCAGGTGTATGGTTAATACTATCCTATCTATCCTACAGTTGTGGTACGTTCCGACGTATTTTTGAAAATAAAATTAGAGAAAATAGTCATATTGCAGATGTCATTCCACAACATAAAATATTTTGGAGAGGATACATGTACCATGGAAAGAAAGAACCACGTGAAGTGATATATGTATATAATGCTGCATTTCCAAAATCCGGACAACTGTTTCGTTTTATGTCGGTCAAAATCCGTGGGTGAAGTTTATAATATAAAATTGACAACTTCAGCCTTAGATATGAATTTCAAAATTTAAAGCTTCACACCTTCTCTACATTATATATTAATTTGAAAAATACTTCCATCGTAGTTCGTGATACTAAAATATATAATTCAGCAAAATTTTTTTAAATTTTAATGAACCTTGTTGTAAATTTTCAATTCATTCAAGGATTGTGGTATTTGTTGCCAATACTTATTTTAATATTTTATTTCTATTCAGAGTTATGTGAACTGTTTTTGAAATAAGTTTAAAAGCTTTGAAAATTCATTTTATTTTAGTCATTTTAAAACCAAGGATGTTCTTCATTATTGATGAATTCTATACATTAAACAATCGGGCGTAAAGTTGATTTTGAATCGAAAAGTTTTAAATTGGCTCCATATGTGACATTGGACAAGATTCTATAAGGCACATTTTGTTACTTTATTTCAAATCAATAAGATACAGTATTGAAAATGGCAGCTGTTGTAGCAAATAATCAAAACCTCCTTCTTTGAAAAAGTTTTTCATTCAATATTTAAAAAAGCTGCATAATTCATACTATCTATACCCACAAACATCTGTGAAAGTTTGTTTTCCGGCGATATTGTGTCGCACAATTGGTATAGATTTTTTTTGCCATCCTTCATAAATTAACTCTAACAAAAGTATTTGATAGGTTTTTTTGAAAAAAGCATCACAACATCTTCGAATATGTTCAGCTGTAATAAAAAGAAAAGAACTGGTGTGAAAAATGCCCACGTGGAACGAACGTGGGGGAGGGGGAAATCAGATTACTTGGCAATATCAAGCATGAGCATGGGTTAAACTAAATAATAATATGATTTAACATTTTTGCCGTCCTCTATCTGTACAACGCAATTAGAAATACTACTGAATAAACCATAGATACTGTTTGTCCCACTCTCACCAAGAAAAGAAAGGCAATGCAAAAAAAAACGGATTGTCTTTTACTAGATTCGACCCCACATCCCCACCATCCCCTTCCTTTACCACTAAGTGACTTAGGTATACGAGGACATGGCTTCTACATACATCAATGGAAAGAAAAGCTTAAAAAGTCTTAGAATATTTTAAGACAACAAGTTATAATTTTGTAACCCATATTTTTTCGACTTCGTGCTCAAATCAGTCCAAGAGATTTTTTTTTTTTAATTCCGTCTTTAAGTTATACTCATTGATCCGCCACTGTTTTTAGCTGTACTAAATGTACTCCGATAAGGAATTATCATCTCTCTGGTTAGCCCGCGATATTGTAAAATTCTATTTTCTTAATTTAAAAATTATGCTTGATAAAAGTTAGAGGCATCGATCCAAATGGAAAATTGACAACCAACATAATGTTTGAAATCGTTATCGATAAAGCCCCTGGAAATGAAAATTTTCTAAATGGTAATTTTACCCATTTTAATGTTTCATGCACACATCAATTTATAATTACATAATAGTAAAATTGTATCTTTAAGCAATTTCATCGTGAAATTAGTAAGAATATCAAACAATCAAATCTAACAATGGCAGCAATTTATATGCGGGATTCTGAATCAAAAATTAGAAAGGGCTTTAGTATACATCGGATGACAAATTCGAATTTGCATTATCAATCAAATTTGACACGGTATATATTACTATTCATTATAGGGTTGGCTTTAATCTACTTCCTGCATATCATTCATCACCATTGGATCTTAAGTCTACCCAAGTAGTTGGGTACCTTATGTAATGTTTACTGCGAATTTTGAAATAAAAGCCCGCGAGGTATAGCTTTCGTCTATGTTATTCGCTAGTTATGGGGTGAAAAATATGAATTTTTTTCTTTCAACTCTCCCGCAAATATCGTCTTTCACGATCTGCTTCAAGCAATGGAAGTAGGTATGTTTGTAATCAATGTATAAATCCTGGTATGTTTGTTTTTCACTTTAATGAGAAATGCTAATGGTAATATTACACGACAGAGCAAAAAATACGGTCTAATTCATTAATCAGACATGAAAAAGAAGGATTAATTAAATGGGTGATTTGATGAAGTTTTGAAGCCTAACCAAAGTTTTAGAAAATAAAAAATCGTTAATAATTTAATGTTTTAGACTGGATTTATTGACCTAAACTTCAAAACACGATCAAGTTCAGGATGAACTTATTCTCTTGCTAAACGGCGTGCCAAGTAACAATGCCTCTTGGAATTGACATTTTTTTTCTTTGAAATATATTCCATGGCTTATTTCGATTCTATAGACAATATATTGACCTACAAACGTTAATATCCCGCATTTTTATACAGACATTAAAGTTTAGCCTAGCAAAAATTGACTTTTTAATTTGTTTTTATTTTTTCCCAGTTTAACACGTTCTGTAAAAATCCAGTAATTTATTACTTTCGTTGATGATCAATTTTGCTTAAATCTCAATTCAAAGTTTTCACACTTTGACATTAGTTTGTCAGTTGGATATTGTGAAGACATTCTGTCAAAATTTATTTTTACGAAACAACCATAAATTATGAAGTGAGAGAAAACCACACGAACGAAATCATATGTAAACTAGTTCTATTAGACCAGTCATGTGGTAGCATTAGCGATTTTAATTAAATACAAAAATCTGTCAATAAATAGCTTGTGACTGATACATGCTTTTCTTTTGAATTTTCATTTGAAATTCGAATTTAATACAGTTTTTTTTAAATTTTAAATTCCAGTGACGAGATGGTACGCATATTATTTTAAATTAAGTATCTAATTAATATGTTTCTCTCCAGGAAAATTTCACGTTTACGAGGAGAAAATGCAATTCTTATATTTTGAAATTTTAAATTAACTGTCAAAATTTGAAATTGTGAATTATGTGCCCTTACTTGAATTCATGTACTTTTGAATAAATGTAGTAAGAAAAATGTATATATTTCGCCTTCCATTGTATTCAAAAGTACTTTAAAAGTATTTGACTTTTTGTTGGACTTTAGTAAAAAATAATTCTTTAGATATCTTTAGAAACAGTCTCTATTCTTATGTCTATTTAAAAAAAATGAAGTTGATTTTTTTTTCATTGTACAGAAGTACCCCCTCTACTGATCAAAAATTTCTTTAGACTCTGAATGGCAAACAGAAAAAAAAATTGCACAAACTTTTAATTATGAATTAATTTTTATCATCAGAGAAAAAATAGATTGAAATCAAGATCGAAATTTGTACATTTAAGAAATTGTTAGGAAATCCATTTTCTGCATTAATATGAAACTTTATATGTTTAATAAAGCTTTCAAAAAGTATAAGTGAAAGATAATGTTTTTTTGTTTAAAATGCAATTTCTTTTTAACCGGATGAGAAAATACATCTATATTCAGATATTTATTTAGTCTGCATATCAATGACTTGTTCAAATGTGAAAGATTACGTCTGAATTTTTAGGTGCATAAAGAATGATCAATTTGCATTGAACAATTCTTGTGTTAAAGAAATCTTACCCCCATTGCAAAAATTATTCCAAGTTTTGTGGAATTTAATAATTCACCGCGTATCATAAATTGGTTAATTTTGATAATTTTTTAAAAATTTACATACGGCGAACGCATAAAATGTCAATGTTCAAAGATGTAACAGTGTTACCATGGTTTTCATTTAAGAGCAATAAGATTTTTTTTGGTTTTAAAATCTATTTCACAAAAATGCCTCGTCATTACATGTTCTAATTATCAAAATTTCCTCTGGATGAATATTGCCTTCCTGTTCCAAAAGAAATTTACAAGGCTTTGATATTTGCATTTTTGTTGGTTGTTGCTGTTTTTAAAATAAAGACAATTGTTATCACACTTTTGCACAGCAATAATATCCGTCTATGATAAGTCTTAATTTTTTTTAACGATTATCTTCTAAGATAAAATAGTCTGATTATAATTTATTTAATTCTAAGAAAATTTTCAAGTCGTCAGCTCTCTATACTGCAGACATAGAATAAATACATTTGTATTATATGATTATTGCTGTTTTTGGGGTCAATACAATAACTTAGCCACCTGAGAAATACACTTTTCACCGAGCCCAAAGGGCGAGGTGAATAATGCATGTACTTCGAAGGTGGCTAAAACATCGCCTCCTGCACAACAACCCTTCACATGAAGCCCAAACCCATATACTTTACATACCTGATTGTTTTGTTCACTTGAGTGGAAGTCGGTCATAAATGATATCTTTCCAAAACTGCTTGTATCGATTTGAAATTTCTCGAAATATACATGTATACATGTGTATTTGTAGTTTAATGTAGAATTAATAAAATATATGGAGATACCGAACTGCATTCAAGCTCAAAAGTCCAATAAACAATAAAACATAGGTACTAAGCGGATCTCCAAAACATCAGAGGTGGGATCAGGTGCCATGGTGGAGTGAGCATCCCTTGCTGACCGGTCACACTCGCCCTTTGCTCTTTGTCATGATCGGGAAATAACGGGAAAATTCGTCGACAATTCAGTGTGTACAATGTATACTAGTATAATTAATGGCCTAACAATTAGTATGAAAAACGTCAGACAGCATTTGACTGAATGATAAATTGTATTTGCTGACAAGGTCATTGTATCGACCATGGAACTTACGTAATGATGACTTTAAACGATACTGCTGATATTCTTGTTTCATCAACTTGTTTCTCGATAACTGACCTCGTTTTAAATTTATAAGTAGAGCATGTATCGCGTATCGAATCAAATGAGGGATTAAAACCCCATATGCAGGTGATAGAAGTATATCGCTGCATAAGAAAGGGAAGTTGACGATTTTTATGTTCACCTATAGCTCACGTGCAGGTGAATATAACGTTCAATGTATTTTTTCTACAATGTTGGATTTTAGCCAATCAATGAGATGGGGATTATTCAATCATTTTATGAACACTAATGTCCGTGAACATCTACATTACAAAGCGATTAATCCATTCGTATTTCTTTTATTTTTGTTAATATTTTTAAAGGAGGTGCTCTGTTTATTTTTTTTAAGGTGGGTGGGTAGGGGTATTTGTATGTACGATATCTGAAACAGAACAATCATGCTATAACAAAAATGTCCGAATCCTCTATCGCCTAGTTTGATTTACCGCTTCTCTAATTTTAATTTGATTGAAGTTATGTATCCATTTTGGATTCTAATTCTAGATTCTTTAGAATTCTAATAATTTCTTCATCAATTTTTAATGATTTTGTTCATAGACAAATTAGACTTTTAACAAAAATCACCTACTCCTAAATCTTTCTCACATAAAAATTATCGCATTGAGCTGACAACTTGAAAGCAGGCATCAAATCCGTCAGCGGACGTCAAGTTTGAAGCTGTAAATAGCATAATACTAATTAAACCATTTTACAGTATGCATTGTACTTTTCTACTGGTCACCTGTTTCGGACTAAGAGGGACAAGAATGTCCTTCGCCCATGAATCTGTAGTAAAAACAACATTAACTTGTAAAGTGAGCAGGCACATTGGCACTTAACTGTTATGAACTGACTTGTAATGCACGATAAAAGCGCAGTAGGTTATAACCATGAGAAAAAATAAAATAAAATTACTATCTTATTAACTTTTTATTTTGTTGTTCTCTCTCTCTCTCTCTCTCTCTCCTTTGGTATCTCCTCAGTGCATGCTGTATATTGTATGTACACTGACGTAGCATCATTTTTCAAATGGGAGGTGGGGGGGGGGGGGGGGGTTGAACAACAGTATTTGGAAGTACGTTGAGAAGTCAAAAACAAAGGACATAAAGCTGAAGAAAGGAAAAAAGAAAGAAAATTTATCACTGAGCACACATAAAATATGAATTAGAGATATTTCACATTCAAAAGTAATCATCGAAGATCAAATGTCAAGTCAATGTGAAGGGATTAAGATAAATTAAATAACAGTGCATTTGGTTATCAACAATAATAAAAGTCTTGAAAAGTCAAACTCCAAGGTTAAGGCTATGAGTAAAAAAAATCGTAGTGCATGCAATGCCCCATGACCTTGACCTTGAAGTTTGTCTTTTCATTTTTTTTAAAAGGTCATGGCTACCTACTTTTGGAACAGCTATCTTGAGGTCCTCAGATGCAACTGACAAGAATTTAAAGTAACTTTGAGATGACGTTGAGACCACACCCTTTGTCTTAATTAAGGTGCATGTCATGAACAATTTTTAAAGCTACTGCATATCCTCATTTTTAGCTCTATTGGTCGGACACTATGCGATAGTAAGGTGTCTGTTTGTCTGTCGATAAACAATTATTCAAAATGATACTTCTCCGATAGTTTTGGCCTGATTTCAATATAACTTTGCACACAATCAGACTACACTATAAGATACATAATTCTCTATGTTAAAAATGAAACTTTCTATGAAATATTTTTAAATGCAACTCCTTCTACACTTTTTGATTTGATTTCAATCTAACTTGGCACACAAGTAGAATACACTCTGATACATTTTTTTCGGTTTTCGATTTCGATTTCGATGAAAGGTGTTGCCATGGTTGTAGAAATTTCTTTGAAATATTTCCAAGATAGAATACACTCTGATACATTTTTTTCGGTTTTCGATTTCGATTTCGATGAAAGGTGTTGCCATGGTTGTAGAAATTTTCTTTGAAATATTTCCAAGATGCTGCTTCACTTAGAGATTTGGTTAAATAGGAGTATTTCAATAAATCTTTCCATGACCATGAAAATAGCTCAAATGGTCCATTAAAAAAATTGCTGTTGCAAAAGTTTCAAGTTCGAATGCTGCTTTTCTCTTCCTTCGTTACATTTTTTAGTATAAACCAGTGGAGCTACAGTCTCGTTAGAGACTTCTGGTTTTGATTGGTGTTTTGATTATCTGCGAAGTTTTTCTTGAGAAGATTTTTTTGGGACTAACTGCATTAATTTCCAAATTATCTCATTTTGTTCAGGGAGTCTATCCCTGATGTTAACAATAATGAAATCCAATGGACCAATGATACGCTATAAAAACAAGTGGCCCATAGGCCACATCACTCGCCTGAGCCCATGGGATAAGTAAAACACAAATCAGCTCTGTAATGAAGAGTTTACGAGGGGGGGGGGGGGGGGTAAATTTTATGCTTATTGATGCCACCATATCAATAAAGCTGCTGCATACATATATAATTTTGCCATTCTTGAAAAGATTTTTAAATATCTTTATCACACTGTATTACGTTGTAAAAAAAATATTGATCTCCCCCTGTGACCCCACTCTACCCATCCACCCCCGTTCTTGATTAAAAAAAACCAGAATCTTCACTACATGCAAATGCTAACATGTCAATATGAGTTAAAGTTTTGTCATATTAAAAATCAAGAACAGAAAAGTTATGTTTTGTCACAAAATATAACTTTTCTGTTCTGGAAATTTTTTTTTGTGTATTCTTATGTAAAACTTTGATCACTCATTGTGGCCACACCCTAACCAAAGGGTCATGATTTGTACAAACCTGAATCTAAACCACCTGAGGATGCTTCCATTAATTCCAAGTAAAATCACCAATCATGGCTTTGCTGTTCTTTAGAATGTTCTAAAAGATGTTTTGGTATATTTGTACTAGTATTCCTATGTAAAAATTTGATCCCACATGGTGTCCCCAACCTACCTCCAGTAGTTCTGATTGAACAATCTTGAATTTACATTACCTGAGGATAATACCATATAAATATCATCAATCAAGGCTTTTTTTGTTCCATAGATGAAGATTCTTAAAAGGTTTTTTCCTATACATACCCATTGTGGCCACACCCTACCCACAGGGGTCATGTTTTGAACAAACTTAAATTTACACTACCTGAGGACGATTCTTTTCAAGAATCACTTCCTGGTCCAGTGGTTCTTGAGAAGAAGATGTCTTATGAGCTAAAATTGATGGAAATTTGAAAAAAAGGTTCTTGTGATAGACAAGTGTAGTCCATATTCCAAAAAATATGACGCACACAATACATATTGGCATATTATAAGCTTTTGAGCTATTGGCTCAGTAGATATGAAAACGTTTAAAAGAATATTTGAGAAAATTACCTGGGAGAAATAAGAAGTGCCTCTTTGATATTGAATATAACATTTAATCAAATTCAAGAAAATTTATTCTCACGCTTTCACACTTTCGTGTTGAAATTCGTAGATCTCTTTTACTTTTTAAAAACTAATCAAATCCACTCTTCTTACGATAATGCTTGTATCTTACAAGAATAACAAGTCATTTGTTTAATAATATTTTTTTCATTTTTTTAACCGCAGCTTTCGTGACAAATGAAATTCTATAACCAGCATTCTTCTTTGAACATTTCTGAGAGGTTTTCGACACTTCAAACACCTTCCATTGTAAAACTTACTGTTGTAATGCAAGAGGTTAACAATAATTCAACACCAAATAAATTTTGAAGGAAAATAGTTGTTTTTATTTTTTGTAATTTTCATCGAAATGACAACGGTGTGAGAAAGTTTCGAATTTCTTCCCTAACTCGTGTTTTTTCTGTAAATATTTAATGAAAGAATCAAAGGAGCAATCCTTTTTTTTTTCAACATTTCAAGCTTTCTTTAGTAATTTAGGTTTTTCTTAAGATAAGAGATCTATAACGTTTATAAAATTACATTATATGCAAAATAAAAAATTAGATAAAAAGATTCATTGTATTGATTCAAGTTTGGAAGGAAGTTGATCTGAGTATTGTTTGTACTACATGAAAAGAAAGTGCATAAAATGCAGATTTTGAATAGTTAACATTTGACCTTTGCCAAAAACCATCGAAAATAAAATGCTGCTTTGAAAATTAAATTTGTACATGGGATTTCAGACAGTGCTCAGCGATCTTAAAATGATTGGATGATCGAAGCATCTAGTCGCACAGAGGGAAGGGATATGTTATTTAAAAATAAATTTACGTTATTACGCGATACGGTCTACTCGCAAAAGTTTAATTCTCCTGCACAAAGTTTGTTTCTTTGATACCCAGGAGCAGATAAGATTTTCATAGAATTAATGTAGTTCCACTTTACCATCTGTAGAGCATCACCTTGGGCCACAATTTTTGAAGACGTGCGAATGCTTATATTAAAACCATGTCAACAGTTTGACTGTTTGATGGCCAGAAGTAAAGACGTTTTTTCGAAGGTTGCGTTGATTTTAATGGTTTAGTTTAATTCTCAGTCATCCTTGGACTTTCAGTAACGCGTGGTATACTAGACATTACCTACCGGTTATAAGCGTCTGAAATTTACACAGCCTTTCATTCACGGTTGAAATATACGTTCCAACGAATGTCGATGAGTGTAGAAATGATCCATTGATAGTGTTTCGTACGGCAAAGAGGTGGGGCTTAAGTCGTCTCATCGTTATCAAAAACACTTTTAAGTTGTTGATGTACTTATTAATCTCTTAACCAATGAGAATCTATTCGCCATTTGAGAGACGCTAATTACGTAGTGTCCAGAAAGTCACGCCCTCCTGAAAGTCCAAGGTCAACTGAAAATCATACTAGCCTCACTCCTTTGTTCCGAGTCAAATTTTGCATCCCTTCATGCTATATACCAAAAATGGTTGAAATTGATTCAGCGGCCCTCGAGAAGAATGGAAATGTTATCGAACGAGAATTCAAAATATGGCCACTCGAGCTCGATCTTCTGTTATGCATAAAAAGAAAATGTACTCATTTCTCCTATTTATATTCTAGTTTTTAGCTTTTGACCTAGTGAGCTTAGCATGAAGAAGAGCAATAAAAAACACATCCTCGACTATATCTGCAAATGACGCGTGGTTTCAGGTGGAATGCTAAATGGAATTGTCTTCAGTCAACAGGTATTGTTCTAACAGCAGCATTTTATTCAAGAAGTTGATATACACATGGAGGCGAATTCAACCCCCACCTATAGTTCTTTTCTTTCACACTTCAAAGTTTTTGAGGTGTCTGACAGTAGACTTCGGGGTCCATGGTCACTCGGAAACACCACAGCGTACATGGCAAAATTATATTGGTATTAAGCTTCAGAAAGCCAGAAGTTGTATTCTTTGCATCATCTCGAAGAGGTTTTGACTTTTTCAATAAAACCAGGAGATGAACACAAATTACGCTTTGAGTTGACTATCAAGACATAAGGTTCATTGCAGACAATGCCGAGAGTCACCTCTAGAATGTAAAAGCAATACAGGGTAATCACTTTTAAGTCATTTCTCTTTGGTGTTTCAATAGAACCAATTGCACCACCCTTCCAAAGATGCAAAAGAACCAAATTCAAAAAGCAAAGCGTGCGAAGATGCAAAGGCGACGATGTGAGGACAAAAGGCGAAGATAAAGTTCAAAGATACGAACGATCCTGTAAGATCTTAAGAATTCGCTTCGCTTGTCTTCGAGTTTTACTTTTCACTTCGCATCTTCGCACTATCGCTTCTTCCTTAAGATACCAAAGACCCCATCAAAACATCTAATTCATCTTTTGCTTTCTGAATGAAAGCGGGGGGCAAAGATGCACAGTCGAAAAATTGAAGGCGAAGAGGACGGAACAATTTGAGTATCGTTCGTTTGCCTTCTCTTCTTTGTCCTTTTATATTCGCCGTCGCAACTTTCCATTTCCGCATCTTTGCCCTAAGGGCGAAAGTGAGAAGACTTTAGTTTCCAATACATAAAGCTGAACATAGAGGACACATAGATCAACCAGGTTTTAATGACCAAAATGATTATTCAGAAAAGTTTAACTGAGAACTTTTACTGAAATTCACTTTTCAAAATATGAAATTTTTTTAATGACTAAGCAAATACTCATATTCATCATGCATTTTGAAGGGGGGAAAACTACATCTCACGAAGGGGATATTTGCTGAAGTTTTGTAACCTGAATAGAAATTTAATGCAAACTTGACTGAGGAAAAAATGGTCTTCTATTAGTTGCAGCAAATAATAAATGGCCTGGAAATCGCCAAGGTGTTACGTATCCAGTATTCGTGTCTGGGACTCTTTTTTATCTCCTCAAAGAACATGGTGAACGAACTCATTTTAGTATCTTCTCCTCACAGTATTATCTTCTTGGGGTTTATTGAACACACGATTTTTAATTAATATCACATTTTGTTCCGCAGGCAATATTTGGAATTTCAGATAAACCATCGTAATCTTCTTTGCAGGAAATCTCGGTGATTACAAATTTGTTCAATTCGATTTTTTTTTTATTTCAATGAAAATCTTTATCTTTGTTTCCTTAATGACTTTTCGCATTCAAGGAAATCGCTATATCTTAAAAATCCCACAACAAGCACTGATCAATAAACTCGTTTTTTATTCGAAAAAAATATGCAGTTACTTGACGTATATTAGATGTAGACATAGATGACTAATAAGATGACAGTGGTCATATATAACGATGAATTTGTGTCAAAGCACAAAAGCTTATCTTGTGAAATTAAAGAAAGCGATATAACAATTTCTAACACCGATCTAAATATAAAAAAGTAAATTTTACACCCTTGAACAACAAGGAGGTTGTGGTAATTACATTTTGAGAAGACTGGCGTGTATTTTGTCTGCAGAAGTCGTCTGCTATTTTAACTGAAATTAATGTGTTAGAGTGTATTCCTTTTTGGTGCAAACTTAATCGTTAAATGAAAAAAAACTATCATTATACCTTATTTGATATAGCGAAAAAAAATTCCTTGTTTCTCTTAGCTCGACGAAAAAAACCGACCGCCCTATGACGTCACGGCTCTACAGCTCTCGTTTGTTGTTCGCGAAGGCAGATGGACGAAAGATACATGGGAAGATTTGAAAAGTATAAGCTGACCAAAAGCTTCAAGTAATTTGTCTTTATCGATTTTATTTTTCATTTATTTATTATTTATTTGAGCGAAAACCCTCCAGACCAGATCGATAGCAATAGAAATTTTTGACACATTTTGCCGTCTTGCAGGTAGCTATAAATATTTTCACCATAATAATTCATTCCTTCAAGAAAAGAAAACAGAAAAAATAAATCAATTCACTGGTTACCTTTTAACAACACATTGTGCTTCAAAACATTCAAACATATAATTTTTCGCACTGATTCATTTTCCAATTAAAACAATAAGCAAAAAACAATTAAGTTGTTTGAAGCTTTGAGGCAATTTGAGGCTACCCTGGTTTTACCACATCCAACATGACAATTTGAAGTTTTCAAATTCCATTTTGATTCAAAATTACTTCGGGTTCATTACCGATCAACAATAGCGGGACCATTGGGTACGGGAAAATTGCAATTTAAAAACATAAAACTTAACGAAATGAATAATTATACGTGGAAAACTTCACTTTTTATGTAGCCGGAGATTTAGAAAATTGATGATTTGGTTCCATATCGATTTTCTTCTTCTTCTTTTTTGCCTTAAAACGAGAAGTTTTTAACAACAAACAATGAATTAAAAGCAAGGTCGCCCACAAAGCTTTTTATATTGGTCGTACAAAGCAAAAATTTAATCACAGCTAATCGATTCAAACACGACATTTAGTTTAAGTTTGCATTTGAAATGAATGCCATATTATATCACTGTAGCAGACATGCGATGTTTGAATTTCTAACCAAATATGATTTTTCTTACTTCAGTATATTTTTAATGGTTTGTACAACATGTTTCGATGATTTTTGTTTTATATATTTTGCATTTCGCAAATATTTACCATTTCAAGAAATAAATTAATTTAATGAGTAAACATGTTGACCCTAGGTCGAGTTCCCCCCATTCTTGTAAATCAATTTCTCTCTGGTGATTTCGTGTAAATGCATTCAACTAGAAAATCTGTTGAAGTGCACAAGTTTGCATGCAAAGATGCGTCATGATTATCTTTTTTCGAATGATGAAAAGTTTTTCTTAGAATCATAAGGTCAGACATATTAAAGAAAAAATGTATCATCGAGACAACTGTTTTTACAAGTAGCGTTAAAGTCTCGCGCAACGTTGTCATAACTAAGCGAAATGCATTTACGAGAGAATAAAATTGTCGATTTAAGTGCAATAAACAATTACATTTGCGAAAGGCGATCATCAATAAAGTCGTCTGCAACGATGTGAATTTTTAGTCTCTAATAAATGATGTTGAAATTGGGACAAAGTCGCATGATTTGTCGATCTTCTCATAAACTTATCACTTTAAGACTTTGTCAAATACTAATGAATATTAATAATTATAAAAAAGAAAGATAAAGTTAAAGTCGCTCTAATGCCCAGTAATTGCACTTTTTAGGTAATCGCCTTAGGAAGATTTTAATGTATTGAAATTGTACATTTATGGGAAGAGAACTTTCAACTTAGATGTGACTTTTTTATGTTTATTGTTTTTTTTTAAGCAAAGAAATAACATACACTAGTTTGATTTAAAATCTTCGTAGTTAGCTTGTTGCTTGGATGTGTCTTATAAAGATTTGATAAAGTTGAACAATTAAGATAAAAGACATCGCGTCAATGAGATGTTATAAAATTTTGTTCGACTTGGAGTCGAAGTCGAGACTCTGACGTCATCTGAAGAAAGACACGTGTTTCAAAGTTCGAGTGAATAGAAGTTAGGGATACAATGACAGTAAAAAATAAAACGGATTTCCCGGAATTCTATCAAAAAATACGCTTTAAAGTATTAAATCTATAATGTCATGAGCACGCACCTTCATAGAAAGAAAAAAACCCATCAAGGTCCTCCTTTTTCATTGCTGATAAAGTCGATGTTTTATTGTGATGTAGCTTGAACAATTTTTGAATATGAAAAAAAATCAGATAAATCAGAAATCAATAATTTATTTGTAAATTGTTCAAGTATGAGTATTTCTATTGATTTTAAAAGTCTTATTATATATATTAAAAATCGGTTGCGATGTTGATCAACTACACTCTTGTCAAGTTACACAGGACGAATCTTAATCTTTCATAGCATTTTTTATTTTTAGAGTTCAGCGAGAAAACGCTCATGTAACAACCATATAATAAAGAATTGTGACTAACATTTATGGTCATCACATATATCCTGGAGACATTTTTTCCTACCTTTGTTCTCAAAATATCATCTGGACATATGCAATTTTTATGACTTTTGTTATCAATTGTTCAATACATAAGGGCACTAACAAATCGATCACGTTCGGACATTTTGTCAACTGTTGGTGTCCTTGATTTTTGCATAGTCGTTTTTTTGACAGTTATTCAACTGCAATCACTGCCGTTAAATGGCTAAAACAAGAAAGTTGTTGCTATCATCGTTTTTTTTCCTCATATGAACAAATTGTGTTTAAACATTTTAATTCTTTCTAGATTTCAAAATCTGACGACAGTTTGTCTCGAGAAAAAACCATTAGTACGCCGTGTGCAGTTTCTTCTTGGCATAAAATTTTTCGATTTCATCTTCAAAGTCCAAAGAAAGGCCGTACAAGGCGCGGACTGGACATTAGGGTATTGATCGAAAAAGTATTGATTTAAATTAACCCTATTCTGATTTTCGCTACAGCCTTAAATTATATTTCAGTTTTATTACTGATTATCATCCATTATGTCCGGTTTCCATGGCGACAGCAATGAGTAATGCCATTTTCACATGAAATTTAGTAAACATTCGTGTTGACTATTTTGAATATTTGATTTAAGGATGTATGGACGCTACATTAAATTGATAAGGCCCCAGACATCGATTTTTTTTCTCTCGTATACTTTTCTTTTAAATTTCTCAAATGATTATTCTTTCTTGCTAAAAAAAAATAAGAATCTCTCCAAACTGTTCATAAATAATTTGAAAAATAAGAAACGTTTTAAATATTTTTGGCAAGGAAAATGTAATTCGAAGTGTCTTCAGGCAGTAATCCATCATCCGTATTAATGTTCTTGGGTTGCAATACTCCAGATAGCAGGATGTGTTTATTTAATTGATTTTCTCGTTCATTAAAACCATTGTCATTAAGTTTCATCTTAGAATCGGTGTCATCAGATTATGCTTCAAAAAATAAAACAAGTGGAAAAATACATCTGGAAAAAAAGTGCGCAAATCGGTCATTTGGACATGCACAAAAAAGTCAAAACATATCCAGGGGTTAAAATAAGACCATTACAGTATAATTATTGCAGACAATAAAATTTCGTGTTCACAAGGTTTTTTTTCCTGCGCCTGTCTTTTATCATGTAGCGACTGTCAAATATTTATACTAAAATTGATATACATATAACGCCAAAGATGGTGGTACATAAATTCAGTACTTTCCCATATATCAACAATGCGACAATTTGGACTTTTTATCGCTGGTCATTAATGGCTACCAAATCCGCGGTTGACCATTGCAGCGTGTTTAGATATGAGTCATATTTTTTTTTCTTGTCTTTGATACACATTTCTTGTCTTAAGCATAATTTTAAGTCCTAGATATCATTCGGTGTCTTCCATCTCTTTTATAACTTGACCCCCCACTTGTTTCCGTCGTTTGTTATGGACCGCCATTAAAACATTTATAGATGCCCGTGTCACAAATCCGACCCATCATAGATTCCCACATGTATTTTTCAATTGATTTCATGTTTTCTATTCTATTCTCCCATTTTTTTCTCCAGGTCCCTAATTGGTGTGACCAGCGAGTAAACCTTTGTCATTTCCACGTGGAAAACATAAAATGCTGTCATTTCCACATGAAAGTTTTATCAAATGAGTTCTGAATTTTAATGGCCGATGTGACGTGGTCAACTAATTAACAAACAAATGAATCAGTGCAAATGATGGATGATTCCCTTCCTTGGCCGAAGGAGGAGTGTAAACTTAAAATTTTCGTCGATTAGATAAAAAAAAATCTTCCGATGACCCAGGTGAATGAGAAAAAATAAATAAAATATGACGTGAATTCAAATAGCCATAACCCCCATATTTCTTGACCTTCCAGTGACGTTGTTTTCAGACACGGGCGTGTTCTGTGCTATCTATCGATGACCTTTGTTTTCAAGTTCCATCGGTCTAGAATTTAGTAAACTAAGTTCAAATCTGGACAAACCCGGACGCTACCTTAAAGCCAATCATTTATAAAACGCAAATGTAGTTCTTCTTATGCTTACAATTAAACAAACAAAAGAATTGACAAAACTGGCCACCAAGGAAATAAATAGATTTCAGAGGTCAAGAAGCATACGCACAACAATGTGGCACAAACATAAAAAATTTTATGGAAGTATTATACATACTTCTGATGTGTACCATCGACCGTGTGGCGCAACGGTTAGAGCATCTGCTCTAGAGTCGCGAAATAGTTGATGCTTATAATTACGTCGCAGGTTCGAATTCAACTTATGGGTGGTGGAGATCGGTCTTTCGGATGAGACCGTATAATCTCAGGTCCCATGTCACAGTAGGTGCTGACATGAACACGATCCTTCACTGCTCAATGGTCGTAAGTGTTGATCATAGGACACAATTTGCAGCTCTCCATCGGCATCTGGTGGCGTCTCCATATTCATGAGTGAAAAATCCTCGAGATGGACGTTAAACAACGTACAATTGATCAATCGTATTCATGATTATCGATTTAAGAAATTATTGTCCTTAAACAACGTTAGTTTCACAACCAGAAAACGAGGTCATATGTCATAACAATAGACCTTGACCCCAACGATCGAAGCCAGTTCGAATTTTCTAAGATTCTGACAGAAATAATAAGTTTAATCTATAAGATATCTTATCTTGACAAGTTTGTAAAACGATTATCATATTTAAAGAAACAGTGGTATACATTTATGAAATGAACAACAAAGAAACAGTCAGATTGTTATACACTATTTTGAGGAATGAAGTTCTCAACCTTTTTCCTGTACTACATTTGAAATTATACTCCCCAAGAAAAAAATGGAATTCAACTTTAATGAATAAAGAGACACTTAAGTCAGATTTTAATTACAGGTATCATTGTATGTGCATGATAAGCATAAAGAAATTTCAAAGGAAAATTGGATACTCATTGGTTTTACAGATAAAACTTGTAAATCGGGTTTTAAAATTGCTTTCGACTTTTTCTTGATTAATGGCCATCCGTGCGTAATGCCGTCGTTCGAAGGCCGACAGAAACTTGTTGAATTAAAATATTGACGTGGAATGGGCCTCCGAAAGTCATCTGCACTGACCATCATTCGGTCGACTAATTAAACGAGATTAATACGAAGCTCATTAATTTTAGTTACAACCGAAATGAAATTTACTCTGGAACCGTGGACATTTCCTGTATAACTAATGTCAGAAATGACTTTTAAATCAATCCTGCGTGCACTTTAATTCCATTTCTAGGAAATTAATTTCTAGGCTAGGTCCGAGCGTACATGTGGTATGTGGTTATTTTTAATGCCGATTACTAAAGGAGTAAACTTGACGAATGAAAGATGTATTGGGTGTGCTCGTTGAGAGAAAGAATGATTCGATAATTTTTTTCCTCTTGAAAAGACCCCCCCTTCTCAACGTGGCGGATTTAAGATTTTCACTGGATTGAAATGCAAAATTTATTAAAAGACAAGCACGTGGTAGTTATTAATTAAATCATAGAATAAATCGGAAGCTTTAAACTCGTATATAATAACAAGTACATGAGTTTTAAACTCAAACACGAATATATTGAAACTCAATGTCTAAGAATTATTCAAATACTTTTTCGGTAAATCACTTTTTTTTCAAAAGAAAGACGAAACAATATGATATGCAATACGGGAAACAATATTTAGCAAGATATTAAGGTGCAACAACCCACTGACAAATAAGATTTTTTATTTCTCGAAATAAAGTCATTTCAGTTAAATTTTGCTGCACAATTCATGGCGAAATTCATTGTATTTTAATATAAAAGTAGAATTCTATGAGCTAATCATACACATTAAACAAATTTTGCTTATTAAGTGTATAAGAGTGGGACGACGAACCTTAAATAGTCTTTTTTGCATTCCCCGTCTCAGAACTGTACGAATGATGACCAAAGGAAGATAACTCTTATTCGAGCCAAGTATAGATGTAATTCGCGAAACAATAAAACAATAGACATAGTGGTTTTAATGTCAACAACAACTTCATTATATTTTGGGGGTTGGGGGTGGTGAGTGGTGGTGTTGGGGTGTTTGTAAAATTGTGAGGTGGTTGGCTTCGTAGGTTGAGAGGGCTGTCGTACTTTCACACTTACGTCACCACTTTGAAAGTGTACTGTGATTTTTATCTCACGGTCTTGACCTTGAATACTGACTTTTGCACCAACACAAATAATTACTAATACTAATTACTAATAATTACAATATTTCTATATATATATAAAGATTTTCCAGTATGATAAACATACAAGAAAGATACCAGTGAACACAATACGATTCTGGTGACTTCAAGTGGGACTGATATTTAATTTTATGACTTCACTCACATTGAAAAACGAACCCATTAGAAATCCGACCCCAGAAGTTTTATACTCCCGTAATAAAAGATTCGGGGTATATAATTTTGCCCCGTCCGTCCGTCTGTCAGTGTCCGTTGACCGCAAAAAGTTTTGATTAAACCTTGTCCATAAGTTTTGATCGGTTAGAGTTGTTTGTATTCTTCGAGACTAAACCTTCCCATGGGTGCATTTTCCCCTTAATTGACCTAAGAGTTTTACCTAGTTAAAAAACTTAATTCATCAATGGCCATAACTTTTGAACAGTTAGAATCAAGACTTTCCTATTTCACAGGTATATTCTGTGACAATTTTGACCATGACCATGGAGTTCGACCAACATTTGAAGATTTTTAACCTTTGCCATTACATTTAAGCAATTGGTGCCAGGGCTGTCATATTTTTTATTAAAAAGTCTTCCTTTGCATGCCATTAATTTCGACCCTGTGACATTGACCTTTGAGTTTGACCTACTTTTAAAAACATTATATTTGACCCTAACTTCGGAATGTTTGAACTTTTATATTTACCTATCTATTGACACAGGTCCTTTCTTTGGGTAACAACCGTTTTGATCTCTTGATCATAAAGTTTGACTTGCATTAAACAAACTTTGACTTTTTCCATAAGCCTTTGTTTTGTGTTTCTTTTTTTTGGCTTGTCAATTTTTTAAAGGCGAACTGCAGTATTTCTCTTGGCTGCCCCTTCTTAAAACGATGCTACGTCCGTGTAGTGTAATTTAAGGGTATAGAGGGTCTTTGCTCCTTGTTTTTGTAATCCAAAAAAAAAATGTTAATTTTCATGCAAACATTTAGGATTAACATTTGAAAAAACCCGGAGCCCATTCATTTCGAAAAATATTTGTTAAAGCATGGGAAAATGGCCCTTTTTGTCCTCTTTAGAGTGTGTATGATATCTCACTGACAAATAATTCAGTCTTTGTTAGAATTTAAAAAATTGGAGAGATTTTACATAAAGTATACTTTAATGTAAGTTGAAAATTCAAAGAAAATTTTGATATAATTGAGATTTCATTTTAATTTGATGTTTGTCGCACTATAGGCATTTCGTCCACCTTGTTCATTCATCTTTTTCTTTCTAACGGACAGTTCAGGTCATTCACAGTGTTTATTGTTTGTTTGTTTAACATCCCTCTCGATAATTTTCCCCTCATATGGAGACGACAGTGGAGATCTGCATCTATTTATCACACTTCTGCATTTCCGGCCATTGACCAGGAAGGGATCTATTTGGTGCCAGCACCTACTGCGACATGGGACTTCGGTTTATAAATACGGTTTCATCCGAACTCCACGTCCCACAGTGGGATCGAACCCGCGACGCAAGGATCAACTCAATGACAAACATTTCCCCCTCATGTCACTCTGTGTCGACAGGAATATGTACAGCAAACACATGAGGTCAATTGTTTTTGTAAAAGCTACATATGATCCAAGACAAAATGAATTCAAATAATGCAAAACGCAAAATTTCTTGGTTTCAGGAAAAACTATATCATACGTTAATCTCTTCCCTCGAAATTACAATCAAATGCACCTTCGCGCGGGGTGTTGCTAAAACGCGGAACGGAAAACGGAACGGAAAGCGGAACGGAAAGGAAAACGGAAAATAAATGTCACGCAAATAACCTTGATTCGATATAAATCAGACATAAAAGGCATTATTCATGGTATAAAAGTCATATATAATGAAAAATTGTCGAAAAATATGATATATTCAGGAATCATGCGCCCCTCAAAACTTGCACATGTACATGCGACGGTCAATGAAATACATATTGTGATAGATGTACTAACTAGACTCAAGTCCTGAGTATCAATCTGTCAAACATTTCGTTCAAATTATTTTTTTAAGAATGCTCATTTATACTGAAATAGGTTGAAGGAAAAAAGACTACTAGTAAGTATACAGACGTGTATCAGTAAAGAAAAAAGAACTAGATTTGACATTCAGATTATGCATGCATTGGCGAATCCAGGAATCTTGAAAAGGAGGGCAGCTAAGGTCGGAGTAGGTGCCCTCGGTCGCACAAGAAATTGATTTATTAATTGAATCTTATTTATATTTTTGGTCGCAAAAAGGAGAGGTGTCCTGGTCCCCTATAAATCCATGAGTGGCATGATATGCAAATTGAGAAATTTAAATATGAATTTATAGCTGAAATATAAGAAAATATTTCTTGCAAAGGGATGTAATATGATGTTTATTTTTTCCCTTTAATTGCAACTTTTCAGACCTGAGCGGAAAAGCAAACTCTAAATGTTTTACGGTCGGGGTCATAACCCCCCCCCCCCTTCCAAAAAATCACACTTTAACTTCACTGAATGTAAAGATAGATTATACATTAATTTTACTACAGTTAAGATTTACAACTCCATCACTCCAATAATTCAATTGACAGGAAGCGATTCTATTTTGTATAAAATTTAACAACCAGTTTTACAATCGAAGTGTTTATCCGGGCTTGCCGGGCTTTATTTGTCTTAACAATTACCATTATTCATGTAGATACCAAATATTGCCCCCCCCCCTCACCTGTTTACCAAAAATAACCTTTTTACTATAAAAATGTCCATTGAAACCCCAACACTTTCTGTATGTTAAATAATTTAGTAAGTTGGTGTAAAAAATACTACTGAAAGAAATTGGAGTTGGAATTTATCCTCAATTGTCTTTTTTTCACTTGTCAAGTTCGACTTTTTTCTCTCTCCCCCCCCCCCCCCCCTCCCCCTTTCAAAAGCGATGCTACGTCATTACTATGTCAGCGGTTTTTGTAAGAGACTTAGCATGACTAAATCAACTTGTATTTATTCACTCTCTACCATCGGCTCATCCATTCACCTCTGTCGTTGGCTCGCGTATATCACAGTGATAAACACTAGAAATAGCGCGTTTGTTTTAATTCATTGTAATTCAATTTATATGGTTATGTCTGACTTTTCAGATAGATATTTACTAAATTAATCCAGAACTATTAATTTAATTTGAAACAATCCTGCAAATTTTACTTTTTATACGTTATGTCAAAAATCTTGACGTGAGCCCATTGCAGAGGTGTCTGAGAGAGGAACGAACGACAACTCTGCATAGGAGATTGGTATTTATTAAGGAGTGATTAAAAATGTATAACATACATCGTTTCTGAGAAAATGTATGTATTTTAAATGATTTTAATCGAAAATAATATTTTTCGTTTTCTATTCCGTTCCGCTTTCCGTTCCGTTTTCCGTTCCGCGTTTTAGCAACACCCCTTCGCGCGACATGGCAACTTTAGAACAATATTTAAAGCCCAGAATTTGCTTGACTCTCATCTTGTATTGAATAGCCCTACTGCTTTACTTAATCATTTCAATTTTCCCGGAAGCATGACCAGGACCCATAATAAGGTGAATAATTACTCAAATTAGAAAGATGACCCAACGGTAAATCATTTCTATTTAACAGTGTTCATTCAAAACGTTAATTTGAAATCTTTGGTTAGTAGAGAAGAAGAACCATACAACAAGTAAAGACAAGAAAACATTGATGTAACCATCAATTGTCGCCCGGAAAATATATAAAGTAAACAATGGAAATGAGTCTTGATCATCAAACCGCTTCGATATGTGTGAAAAGACATGCGTCTAATTGATGGAGACGATAGTCGCGAATGTTTTGAAAATTTATAGTCGGATAAATATCAAACAAAAACGATTATATCATTTTAAACTTCTATTCCTTGAGTAAATGTTGGCTGCATAAAATATAAAATGAAGTTAGACACATGCATCACCTATATTCAAAAATGTATTTAATTTTCAATTTTAGAATATAAAACACGAACTGTGCAGAGAACGTTTTTATGCGAGAAGTAAAATTCGATGTTCTAAAAAAAAAGGGACCTGTCGTTTTTATGATAGTACGAAAGCCTACAAGGGTCAAATTAGAAAATAAAGAAAAAAAAATTAAGTCGTAATAACGACTTTTTATCTCGTAATAACGACTTTTTATCTCGTTATTACGACTTTTTATCTCGTAATAACGACTTTCTAAAGTCGTAATAGCGACTTTTTATCTCGTTATTACGACTTTTTATCTCGTAATAACGACTTTCTTAAGTCGTAATAACGACTTTTTATCTCGTAATAACGACTTTTTATCTCGTAATAACGACTTTTTATCTCATTATTACGACTTTCTTAAGTCGTAATAACGACTTTTTATCTCGTTATTACGACTTTTTATCTCGTAATTACGACTTTTCCAAGTCGTAATAACGACCTATTTTCTCGTAATAACGACTTTCTTAAGTCGTAATAACGACTTTTTATCTCGTAATACTATAACGAATTTTTATCTCGTAATAACGACTTTTTATCTCGTTATAACGACTTTCTTAAGTCGTAATAACGATTTTTTTAAGTCGTAATAACGACTTATTATCTCGTAATAACGACTTTTTATCTCGTTATAACGACTTTCTTAAGTCGTAATAACGACTTTTTATCTCGTAATAACGACTTTTCATCTCGTTATTACGATTTTCTTAAGTCGTAATAACGACTTTTTATCTCGTTTTTACGACTTTTTATCTCGTAATAACGACTTTTTTCTCGTAATAACGACTTTCTTAAGTCGTAATAACGACTTTTATCTCGTAATAACGACTTTTTATCTCGTTATTACGACTTTCTTAAGTCGTAATAACGACTTTTTATCTCGTTATTACGACTTTCGTAAGTCGAAAGGCGTTATATCGCCTTTCTAAAACGCAATATTACGCCTTTCCAAAAAGCGTTAGTATGTTTTTCTAAAAGGCGTTATTACACCCTTCTAAAAGACGTTATTACGCCTTTCTAAAAGTTGTTATTTCGCCTCTTAAAAAGGCGTTATTACGCCTTTCCAAAAGGGTTATAACTCTTTATGAATAACCATTATTTTGCATTTAACAGTCCCTCACCCCCAATCTACTGGCCTAACTCGGGACTTTTACACACTACAAGAAAATGTTCAGGAACCAAGCACCCAATAGTTAATTATAATTAATTATAATATCTAAACTGTAGCACTGAAGACTCTTCCCCAAAATTGTGTATGTGTAGAGAGGGGGCAGGGGGAGGGGGGTTACCCCATTCGCACTCGTACTACTGGCCTACTTGAAAAGGAAAATAGAAAGGCGTTATTTTATGTTAATAAATATATGAAAGATTTAATTAAAACCATGTTTATTTATGCAATTCTCTATATTCCTGCATATCTCACTGACAACTTTTTGCATTCGTATTAAGAGAAGGCAACACTCTACTTGTGAAGATACGATAAAGGCAGATGTATCTTGGAGCTTTGCTTGCCATGTATTAAAATTCAGGTCATTTGAAGACATTTTCCTCTCTTCTTGGAAAAAAGCAGGCAAACTATTTGCATAGGTATAATGAGCAATTAAAATCAATGATCTTTGGTGGAAGTGTGTCTGGTATTTAAGAAGGACTTAGTTGCATGGTTCAACATTGAAAATATATGACGCATTTAAAAATCTTTTTTCCTTGAAATCTAATTGTTATCTGTTTAAATTATTTTTTGAGAAATTAGTCCTATATCAAATTGTGAAATTCATGTCCCAAAGGTAAGATTTCTGCACCCCCCCCCCCCAACCCACTCCTTGGTTGGGCTAAATATTTTTAGTCATGTATTCAAAATAAAGACGTAATAACGCCTTTTAGATGTCAACATGAAAATATTTATTTTCTTTGATAGATTAGATTTTTGGCACAACCCATGGGAATTCATGATCTAGGGGCTGATCAATTGACGGATTCCCTTATTTTAACATAAAAGTTATAAAAACTTGACTTTTTTTCCAGGAACGCATGCCGCTTACTTTTAGCTTCATTAAAGATCTAAAGATCTTAATAAATCTAAACATATTAACCTATTTTTCAAAATATCTTATGACATACAGTGCACATACTAATTTCAGATAGGCTTTAGCTAGACTAGACTCAACTCTTAAATAAAGAAAAAAAAAACGTCCCTTTGAAAAATTTCACTATTTTGAGAATTAATTTTAGAAAAAAGTTATGGGGTACCGACCCTCTGATAAGGGAAATAACTTTCCAAATACAAAATATGAATGCTATACTCATAATTTTGTTTGTAAGCATTTCCTAATTGAGAACTCTGTTTAAATTTTTGATGTGCAGTGGAAGCATGTCATCTTAGGATTTTATTCTGAACGGAATTTTAAAACACAATTTTTAAATAACTCTGTGTAAGATATAAAACTTAAAATGTTTTTTCAGTGTTCAGAACAAAACTGAAACAAATGATACCTTATTTTCTTATGTAAAATCAAATTTAGAGTTGTTGAATAGTGAAGTTTATTAGTCTCTTCATTTCCCGAAAACAATGAAAAAAAAGCCCCCCCCCTACCAAAATTAGTGATCAGATTAGGAAAAGTTAAAGTAAGATTACATTTTGCTTTGAGTAAAAAGCACTCATAGAAACGATCACAGCAACTTCTGTCTTTGGAGGGATCCACGTACAAACTGTCCAGCAGACTGCAGTTCTACCCTAAAGAGAATATAAAATTAGATAAGTACCATTTGTAGTAAAAATAAAACAAACAAAAAAAAAACCCCAGCAAGATGTGTTTGTGAAACACTGATGGCCCCATATGACAGCTTATGGCGAGGGTCGAAGTTTCTCAAATACAAGTCAAACTCAAAAGTCGCGGTCAAAAGGTTAAAATTGTTGGTACCCAAAGGAAAGTCTATAAAATGTGAAATCCCTATTTCAAAATGACAAAAATATTCATACCCTCTCAAAGGTCTTGTCAAAATATATATAAACACATGTAAAGTATGAAAGCCCTAGTACGGTAGCACCAACAGTTCAAAAGTTATGGCAAAGGTTAAAGATTGAGAATGAAATTATTTTGTAAAATCGGCTCAAATTCAAAGGTCAATAGGTCAAATTTGGTGGTACCCAGAGAAAGGTCTTGCTTCAAGGAATGGACCTGTGAAATATGAGAGTCATAGCCCCACCCACTTAAAAGGTATGAGCAAGATAATAGACAGACAGACAGAACAAACACTATATGCCCTGAACAAATAGCACTTGTCTATCAAGTAAAAACAAGCCAATTCAATGAATTGTGGTCCCCCGCGCTTTCGGTGTCTATGTGGGTGAGATGTCATTTTTTATGACATACTGTGCCAAATATAAACGCTCTATATGCCATTTAGAAGTTATCACCGAAGTTGAATAAAAAGAAAATAGATAAATCGTGAATATTAAGTGGTCAAAAATCATAGCATGCTCAGAAATATATTTTCACAGGTAATGTACATGTCAAATATGAAAGCTCTTTCTCTTCTCTATCAAAAGTTATATGGAAAAATTAGCAATTTTGAAAAGTAAGTTAAACTTCAAGGTCAAGGTCACAAAATCAAAAATCATAGTGTACAATGTATCTAGAAAGGTCTTGTCACAGGGAATACACAAATTTGATATGAAAGCTCTATCTCTTCTCATTTAGAATTCATGACGAAAATTAAAGTTTATGAGGCCAAACTGTAAGGTCAAGGTCACGAGGTCAAAGATCATAGCTATTTAGGAAGGTCTTGTCACAGGTAATACACATTTTAATAAGAAAGCCCCGTCTCTTCTGATTCAAAAGTTATGGCCAATTTAAAGTAATGTTTAATTTTTCAAAAGTAGGTCAAACTTGAAGGTCAAGGTTGCGATGAAAGCCCTTCTCATTCAAAAGATATGACCATGGTTAGAGTTACTGTGACGGACGGAAAGAACAACTATAATACAGATTGATAGACCGACAGACGAATGGGATTTAATGTTCTTTGAAATGCTTTCGTGAAGGCGGCCGGGAGACAGTTATAATGAATACTAAAAACAAAAACAATGCTGCTAACCGTTCATGAAAGTCCTATGAATGGATGCCCACTTAGGTCAGGGGAGGGGTGGTGCTAGTAATCTTTCGGATATGAAAGAAAAAGAATTTGTCATAACATTTTATTGAATGCAATGACGCAGTATTATTTGGACATTGTTATTCTTTAATTCCGTGTTTTAATTAAGGTAATTGCGCCCTCACAATTCTAATGGTTGAAGTACAAAAACTTCATTTATTTTCATTTAATTCACTTCAAATTTTCCAATTATTACAAAAAAGGTATAGGTTGCCATATTATTAAAGATGGGATACATAAATAAACAGAAGTATACGTCAATAAAAAAATTCGCACATATTTGGTAAAAAGTATTATATGAAAAATATGTAAAAATGGTTAAAATGCATAATTCTGATGCTAAATACTTCCTACTTACAAGATACTTTTGAATTGTGAATATCAGGGAAACTATTTTACATTAGAAGTACAATAAAGCAAATGCCTGAATGAAGAGACCTGAGAAGGAGTTATTGCCCTTGTCAACATTTTTTAAAGATTGAATATTTGATGAATTTTTAAAAAAATGCATTTTAAAAATTTTTTTATTCTACAATATTTATCAGTACACCTATTGAAAAGCATTGTCATATTTAGCTAGAAATGTAAAACGTCAGCTCAAACTTTAGGATTGATTTCAAAAGCTACAGAAAAGTTATGTATCTCAATCATCTACAGCCTTTCGAATGAATGTTCTGTGCTTCTTATAAATAATACAAGTAGAGCTTTTCAAAAAAGCTTACCGTCTTTAGCAACAATCTTAAACATTAAACTGATCTACACCTATAGTATCAGGCCGTATAAATCTTTTGAATTTCTTGATTTTGTATTTCTTTACTGAATAAGCCCTATTACGCTTGTCGCTCGGTCATCTCCGTAATCTTGTAGGCCGAGAGCTTTCGGCAAAAATCGGCTGATTCCATTATCTTCTTCAAACAAGAAAGGGGAAAAGAAAAATAACAAACTGTAAAGCCTGCTAGTATGGAATGCCATATACGACAGCCAACTGCTTACTGCCAACTCCTTACTGCCAACTGTCAGCTGCTTACTGCTAACTGCCACACATATTTGAATAAATCTTATTTTTATATTGATATTTATGTGAATTTTCAACAACAACAAAAAAAAAGGCGCGGATCTAGAACATTTTTTCCAAGAAGGTCACTCATGTTAAAAAAATCCAACCCAGAAATTTTTTGACAAGAAAAAAAAAGTAAAGCCCTTTCCTTAATGTGAAAATTTATTTCGTTTCGGCCGGGGAGAGGGGGGGGGGGTTC
>PRKT01000296.1:24684-48263 GCA_003671525.1 Saccostrea glomerata | reverse complement strand
GGTTCTTAATTAGGTCCCTTTTAGTTGATTCATTTTTTACATTGAATAACTTTTAGTTGGTTTAGTTTGTGCATTAAATAACTTTTTAGATTTCAGAGGGTGGTCCGGACCTGTCTCTCTAGATATATGCATGTAAAACATATCTTATTTGTAAAAACAGAGATAAATGTTTGATCGGCGTTTTCTAAGTGGAGGGTCCAAGGTCAGTTTTAGTCCGTTTAGTTTATACATTAACCCATGACAGTACAAATTTTAAATGCCCCCACCCCACCCCCAAGATCTTTGCATGTGAAACATTATAACACACAGAGATATACATCTTTAATTCGAGGAAATTTTTAACTATAGAATATAATGGAAAATGTAAATCTGTTTTCAAAAAATCTTTATCTGCGAATCGACAAATATTTTTTTTTTATATTTCCTCTATTCAAAGGTTTTGTTGTCTCCGGGTGGGGGGTAGGGGGTGTTACTTCTTTAAAGATTAAAAGCAGAAAATAGTCATTTTATAACCTATTTCAAATAAGAAAATAAAAATAAACAATGTACTTTATCAATGGCATATATTGACTATTGGACTTTTGCGAAGACACTGACTTTTACAGTTGACTGCTAACTTGGAGATTTAAACCTGCGTCATGTACGGAGGTACGGAATTGAAAAAAGAAAATAGAAAACATCCATAGAGGTGAAAGTTATTGTATTCAGGCCTTTGATATAATTTATCAAACAAAAAATATAATTAGTGGTAAAATAACATTTATTTTGATAATTTATTTACGAGATTTAATATATCCTTTTATTTTCAATAACTTAAGAAATGAAATAAAGAAGAAGAAATATTTCGGTAGGAAAACTCGGCAGAAGTTAGTCAAGACTTGAAGGGATGGTGGTGAGGGTAGGAATGTTGCCGTTTCGTTTAAAGACAACGTTATTTGATCTTTGAAATAGCCCGTCATTATCGTTTTGTTAAATGTTAAGATCAATACTTTTTCACAAAAGAGCTCCCGTATATTTTCCTGGTGTAAAAGTAAGCCGTTAACTGTAAAAGTCAGTGTCTTCGCAAAAGTCCATTACATAAATTAAAACATAATGGTCATTTAGTCAATTTAATCATACCATGCAGGGTGACCTCTTGGAAAATATGTCCTGGATCCGCGCCTGTTTTTTTTTCTTCTTCTTTTTGAAAATTCATATAAATATCAATATAAATACAAAATTTATTCAAATATGTGTGGCAGTTGGCAGTAAGCAGCTGACAGTTGGCAGTAAGCAGTTGGCTGTCGTATATGGCATTCCATATGCTAACAATAAAAATCAAATTTTATTTACAATGGAATTAAAGAGACCTTTTTAATTATCACTATAAAAAAATATCATGTTATAAAGAATTAATAACGGCTGATTTGGTTGTTCGTTTTGTCATTTTTTTAAGATTGAAAATCTTGCAAAATTGTTAAGTCGTTCGAAAATTAGATCATCAGAAAGTTATCTCCCTTACCTTGAACAACATTTCAACCAATGAAATAATTGAACATTTTCTCATCATGCAATTTCTACCAATCACAAAAGAAAGGAATGCATAGTCAGAAGACTGCAAAAAAAACTTCAACTATATAATACCGTCTTCCAAGGAAGACGGTAATTAAATCGAATATGGATATCCAGGTTACTCTTTTAACTTGATGAGAGTGTTAATATATCTTTTTTACCAAGATTAACTGTATATGTAATTATATGAAATAAAAAGACACTATTTTAATAAAAGAGAAAAACACTTAATTTTCAGGATAAGATTATGTTTATTCTGACTTTTTGTTGCTATACCCATTCAATGTGAAAGCATTATAAGAAAGAAGTAGAACAAGCAAATTCAAAGAATTGTGGTCCCCCGCTTTCAGTGTCTTTGAGTGTGAGATGTCTTTTTATGACATATTGTGCCAAATATCACCGAAGTTGAATTTTTTCTGAAAATTGGGTCTATCGTCAAGGTCCAGGGGGTCAGAAATTATAGCATGCTCAGAAAAATATTAAGTGTATTTAGAAAGGCTTTGTATCAGGTAGTACGCATGTTTAGTATGAAAGCCCCATCTCTTTTCATTCAAAAGTTGTGGCCAATTCAAAGTAATGTTTAATCTTTTTTAAAGTAGGCCAACCTTCAAGTTCGGGTGGTCAAAAATCATTGTGTTTTTTAGAAAGATATTGTCGCAGGTAATAGGTAATATACATGTGCAATATGAAAGCCCTATCTCTTCTCATTGTAAAGATATGACCAAGGTTAAAGTTTTAAAAAGTAAGTCAAATTCAAGGTCAGTAGATCAAAAATCACAGTGTATTTAAAAAGGTTTTGTCACAGGTAATGCATATCTTTAATATAAAAGCCCTATCTGTTTTAATTCAAAAGTTATAGTCAATTTAAAGTAATGTTTAATATTTTTAAGTCGGTCATATTTCAAGGACAAGGGCACAGAATCAAAAATCCAAGTGTTTTAGAATTTTTTTTTATCTCAGGTAATACTGGGTATACATGTGAGATCAACTGCAAACGGCGAATTTTCCTGTGTTATATGTACATGTAAAAAAAACCCCCAATATTAACAACTGAATATCTCATTCTTTTTATTGCAAATGACAGAAAAATATTTCGTTTTTATACCCCCGTATTCGAAATTTGGGTTAAATAGTTTTTGTGGTGTCTGTGCGTCCGTCTGTCTGTTTATCTGTTTGTCTGCAAAAATTTAACCGTCCCCATAACTTTGAATTTCGTGGAGCCATGGCTTTTATATTTCACATATGTATTCCTTCAATTTCCTTGTGACAAAGCCTTTCTTTGGCTACCACCAAATTTACCTTTTGACCTTGACCTTGGAGTTTGACACATTTACACAAAATTCCATGCATTCACTTCACCTATAAGTTTTGAACGGTAGATACTAGGACTTTCATACTTCATATTAAATGTATTCTTTGTGACAAGACCTTTCATTGGATACCAACAGCTTTAACCTTTTGACCTTGACGATTTAAATACTATTAAAAAAACTTTAATCTCGGCCATAATTATTTTGAAACGGTTAGGGCTAAAGCTTTCATACTTCACATCTGTAATCCTTGTGACAAGAACTTTTGTTAGAAACTAACAACTTTGACCTTGACCCCGGAGTTTGACCTACCTTTCAAAAACTTATCCTTTGTCATAACAGGTGGTGCTATGGCTTTCATATTTCACAATTGGATTTATTATGAGATCTAATTTTGGGTACCAACATATTTAATTTGCATTTTAAAAAAAAGTTTATAACCTTCGCTATGTTGCCACACGAAGGCATCAGTGCTTCACAAACACACCCTGTTTTATGGCTGTGTTTACCTGGAAATCAAGTTCCGATACATCTTCTTTTACTTCGCTTTGGTTATGAAGTATGTACATGTATAATTTATTTCTCAATTTCACTAACGTGTAGGAAATTTTCTATAACGTCAAACATTCCTCATCTGAATTTTTATGCGCCCGAATCGATAGATCCGGGCGTATATTGTTTTTGTCTTGTCTGTCTGTCTTTCTGTATGTTTGTCTGCAAACTTTAACCTTCGCCGTAACTTTTGAACCATGAAAGATAGAGACTTCATGTTTGGAATGCATACTTTATCAATTAAACTCTTTCCAATAATACCAGTGTCAATGACGTTGTGACCTTGACTGTGATCTATATGCTAAAAATAGCGTCTTTGTCTGAATTCGCCATAACTTTTGCACCTTGAAAGATAAGGACTTCATATTTGGTATGCATACTCCACTAAAAAAGTTCTTACAAATGACAGAAAGGTCAATGACCTTGTTACCTTGGCGGTGTCCTATATTTAAAAAATAGCTTTTTTGAACCTTCACCATAATTTTGAACCATCAAAGATGGGGACTTCAATGCATCATATTTGGTATGCATACTTCATGAATTAAGCTCTTTTAAATCACACCAAGGTCAATGACCTTGTGACCTTGACTGTGACCCATATGCTAAAAATAGCTTTTAAGCACCTTCACAAATTTTTGATTCACAATAGATAGAGACTTTATTTTTGGTATGCTTACTCCACTAATCACGTTTTTTCAAATGACACCATAGCCAATGACCTTGTGACCTTGACTGTGACCCAAATGCTAAAATAGCTTTTTTCAAACTTTGTTGCCGCCGGGCGCATAATGTTTCACAAACACATCTTGTTTTATTGCTTTTTCAGTATCCATGGAATAAATTTTCAAACCACTGCGGAATCTTCATAAAGAAAAACACATAAAGATTGAGATATGCTACTGCAAGAGTTAAACTAATATTTTGTCGTAATTTGTTTTACATGTTTCATAGTAATTTTTATGTAGTCAATTAATTTAAATAATTTTTGGATTGCTCCTTCTACCTAATCGTTAGAAATGGTAGGGTACTCAGCGGTGGTGACAGTAGTTGCTTACTCCTTAGTACACACCTGATCCTAATGGTGGTACTTCTAGGAATCGGTCTTTTGCCTTTACCAGGTGCGTATTTTATACAACGTCATTGAGATATTGATATTGCACACTCTTCACCTCTTCCATTTTAAAGTTGTCAACGTTAATAAAGACAACAATGTGTTAATTTTTTTTTAATAGGAAATTTAAATGAAAAAAGGTACTTTTATAAAATCATCTGAAAAGTAGGATTGAGTTCTTTTTATGCAATTTACCTTTCATACTATAACAAGAAGATATAAAAAAAAAACCACCAAGATGTGTTTGTGAAAAACGGGTGCCCCCGTATGGAAACATAACGAAGATTAAACTTTTCTTAAATGCAAATTTAATATATGGGCACCCAAAGTAGGTCTTCTCACTGGAAATAAAATTGTGAAAAATGAAAGCCCTGGCATCAACTGTTCAAAAGTTATAGCCAAGGATAAAATTCAGAAAGGCAGGTCAAACTCCAAGGCCCAAGGATCAAAGTTGTTGATATCTTACGAAAGGTCTAATGTCAGTATTACATGTGTGAAGTACGGAAGCCCTACCTTAACCGTTCAAAAGGTATGGCCAAGGTTAAACATTTTAAAAGTAGGTCAGAGTCAAAGGGTCAAATTCTTGATATTAAATAAATGGTCTTGTAACGAGAATTAAATATGTAAAGTATGAATGATTGATTGAATATAATTTTTTAACGTCCCTCTCGAGAATTTTATACTCACTTTCCGGCGGTTAGCTGCAAATTTTTTACTGAGAGTCATGGAGGAAGGAGGGATCTTTTTAGTGCCAGCACCTACTACGACACGGGACCTCGTTTAATATGGTCTCATCCGAAGGACCAGTCTCCACGTCCCATAATGGGATTCGAACCCGCGACGTAAGCATCAACTACTAGTATTTCGCGACTCTAAAGGAGACCCTCTAACCACTGCGCCACGCGGGCGACTGTTAAGTACGAAAGCACTAGTTCTAACCCTTCAAAAGTTATAGTCTTGTCACAAAGAATATTTATATATGAAGTATAAAAGTCCTGATATCTACCGTTCAAAAGTTATGGCCAAAGTAAAAGTTTGGAATTTCTGTGTAAAAGTGCGTCAAACTCCAAAGTCAAAGTCAAAAGGTCTTCGGTGATACCCAAAGAAAAGTCTTGTCACAAGGAATGCACATGTGAAATATAAATGTCATGGCTTCACTAAATCAGAAGTTTTGGGCATGGTTCAAGTTTTTGCGGACAAACAGACAGCAAGACAGACGGACAGGACAAAAACTAAAAAAAAAAATCTTTGATTACGGGGGCATAAAAATATTTCTAAAGGAAAGGGTAAAATAAAAAAAAAAAAAGCTTTCAAGACTCACGCGTGTAGAGTGTAGGTTATGAAATCTTTGAAATTCTTGCTAATTGATGTATGTCAGCGCGTCGTATTGTCATTAGATTCGCCCTATACACTGTGCCCGGAGGGCAAGTTTGCACTACATTGCGGATTAATGCCGAAGTTATCATCTTTTCATAATGGAATGATTATTGACACGTAAGTTTTTATATATTTCTTATTTTCATATCGATGATTTTATTAATCATAACTTTCTTAGACTTAATTCAAAAGGGGTGTGGTAGAGGTCGGGATGTTTTGTTTTTGTCAATTTTCTTCGTATCGAGTCTCTTGTACTGTCCATATACATATATGAACGTTTAAGCTGACTAGATGGACTGAAACGACTTATATTGGACCCCTTAAAAACTGAACTATTTCAAATTGATTATAGAAAGAAAAAAGTACAAGAATTTCTGCATTTACAAATTCCTATCTTTCGCCTGAATCATGGTAAGACAGGTCAGGACGTTTGATTGATATTTTGATATAATTTTTTTGATTTTTAAAAATACAAACTTAAGCATATTTTACTTTTTAAGCCAAAAATTATGATAACTTTATATAACATTTCAGAGCACGGCGTTTTTAGAAAACCTTTTTTTTTTATTTCAAGGCGAGTGTCTTTCGGTAAAATATCTAAATACCTATCTAATGAATGTCCTCTGATAACCTTACAAGCATAATTAGTCTGCCAGAATATTTATATTAAGAAGACAATACATTATTTATTTATGTTCCGTCTGTTTGATTTACATTCACCTTCATTAAATTAAAATCCATATTCATAAGAAAATCTACACTTTACATTTACAAGAAAACATGTAAACATTAAAAATTTACAATAATTTAGATCAATCTATTATGTACAATTTGTTCATCTGTAAATGTTATAGGACTGATCTTATCTTTTGTGTACGATTCCTGGTAAATGTTATGACTGATTTTGTTGAATGTTATACGTACGTGTACATGTATCCTTAAATGATGAATTGGAATAATTATTTTTCTTCAATTTTGACGATTTGTCATTAAATTGTTTACTAATTTTTTATGTATAGTAAAAGCATGTAAAAGCTATACATCTGTGAGTTGTATATAAAATTATTGTTATAAAGTAATAAGGTTCATGAAATACAATTGTGTTATTCGAATCAACTTTGAATTATTCATAAAAAGGGGTCATTTGAAAAATTGATCTACATGAGAAAATCCCAATAAATGAATAACTGGACTGAATGTATTTTTTTTGTTCTGATAAATATTTTTTTAAAATCCAAAATGGTTTTATATCTACTTGATCGTTGTTGGGAATGATGGTGTTGGTTATATGTGAATTGAGATTAGATGAGGAAAGTACAAACAAATGGCAAAAATACATGGACGTAACATGTTATTTGTTATAAATCTATTTATTCTTTTAGAGAATAATTGATAGGTTATAATTTACCTGATTGAATGCCGTCAACGTTCAATATCTGTTTAAATTGGCATTTTAATTTAGATTTCTTCCGACTCCTCTTCTGAGAGATCAACATGCTTCCTCTATTAAACCGGAAAAACTAAAGCTTTCGGCACCACTGACAAGGAGTCCTTGGTAAGATCTTTTTTTGAAATATCATTAGTATGTACTTGGTTTACAAGGAGAGAAGACTAGTATTAATCGGATAGGATAGGAATTTGTCCACCTCTTTGATATAGTTACGTTTGATAAGACAGATGATACCACTAAAAATATGGAGGTCTGGATTGGTATGTATTTTTTGACTAACTAGTATTTTTTAGTTGTAAATACACGTGTACTGCGAATAATAAATATCTAGAATATTTAAAAGAATTTGTACTCTTTTTTGTTGTTCAAAATTCAACTTTTCTGCATCATACTTATTAATCTATACAAGTTATTGTCACTTAAAAGATCATCACTGTGAAAAATAGAATTGTATGCAGCAAAACATTTATTTTACGAGGTAAGTTATTGACAAACTAGCTGCAGATCTTTTTTATATTTGTCTTTTACCAAAGATAAATGATATAAAACATAACGCTACAGATCTCCAGCTATTGACAAACAAGTTGATGAAACAAGTGAAGAATATCGGCAGTCTCATTTAAAGTCATCATGTCGTAAGTTCTCTGGTTGATACAATGACCAATGATCAGCAAATACAATTTATTATTCAGTCAAATGCTGGCTGACCTTTTTCTTACAAATTGTTAGGCCATTGCATACACACTGAATTATCGACGGAATTTCCCGTTATTTATTGATCATGACAAGAAGCACACGGCGGGTGTGACCGGTAGGGTGGGGATGCTCAATCCTCCATGGCACCTGATCCCAACCACTGATATCTTTTTGGAGGGCCGTGTTTGCTCTTCGATTTTGTATTGTTTAATGGAATTTTGAGATTGAATACCGCTAGTTATCTCCATATATTACATTAACACAGCAAAATGGCATCACACTTTATTTAAAACTGACATAAATCGGATGCTATAAACAATATTTTTAAATAGAGTTAGCCATGTAGTCATTTTTGGGAACAAATAATGAAAGGCAATGGAAATATATTTCTTTTATACTTCCAAAAATATAGTACGAACACCCGCTCTTTATTAAAAAAAAAACTTACTTAAATTTTCTTGGTCTTAGCAAATTCTAAGTCCAAATGAATGCTTACTCCATCTTTTGAATTTTCTAGGTTTTATACCTTCATGTCTAGCTTACAGATTTGCATTACTTGGAGGATTTTTTAATCGATCGTACCTTTTTCATTTACATAAAATTAATTAAAAGTGGTTCACTAAGAAAGAAACATTAAAGCAATTATAATTTTTCTTCTCAAGGGGAATATATTTTTTTTAAATTATGTTTCAGATACTTGGATTCAGAAAGATGTCGAAAATCAGTTGCGTACAGTTCTGTGCATGCGTAACCTGTACTTTGTTGTTGATTTCTTTGGAACTATACATGAAGGATCAAACGAAAGTTATGCAGACGACACCCACTTCTGCAAAAATAATAATTACTATTCCCTCGCCAGTAAAGGAAAAGAATAATATCCTGTGTCCAAAAGGTCGACCCAAACCAATTATTGACGACATTCTGTGCATGGTATTTATTTCTCTTTTCATTTCTTTGCAAGATTAAATTATGTTTACATATGTACGAATTCTAGTTATAAATTTGCCTGGAGTTCTTTATGCATATACTAGTAATTTTATTAAGATTAGTGAAATAACGTAACAGTTATACATCTTCGTTTTCTAAATCAGTTCCTGAAATATCTTTACAATGTATGCAGTCTTTTAAAAATTCTGCTGAAATGCTCTTGTATTTTTTTTAATTGCTCGAATGTAGCAAAAATTATAGTTGCATTGTTGTAAACTACTATTTGCTATCAGCAAGTAAGCATGTACATTCAAAATTTACAACATTACAGTCCATGTAAACGCTTGTTGAGAAATAATCGATTTTTGAACTTTTTAAGTTTGTCTTTGAAAGATTTAGTTACCCTACAAACTCAAAACAAGTCGGGCTTTCTGAGATATCTCAAAATGTGAAACAAAAGGTTAAGGTAACGTGTATTTATCAATGTTTTCTTGTTCTAGCCACGCGTTTCTAAACATATTGAACTATTTTTTTCAGTCTCAATTTAATTTTTCAACCTGGCCTAAAAACCCATGCTGGAAGTCCGTTAGCGGAAAATTGAAATGCCTTCCATATTTTCAAGTGATAGGAATGGATAAGTGTGGCACGACTGACCTCTTTACCCGAATATCGCGACATCCGGATGTAGTGGTGAACACGAATAACAAAGAAACCATGTGGTGGTCCTGGAAACGATATGGTTATTTTAATTTTCAATTTCTTTAAACAATATTTTATTCACAGGAGTAAAAGTGAAAAGGATTGGGCATTTTTTTCTTCAAATTTTGATTGGGCAAATTTTCAGAATTTAATCATTTATGCTTAGGATTCAAATCGATTGTAGAAAATATCAAAGCAATTGACAAGTACTCTTCCAGTGTGTTTTCTTAATAGTTATCATGCACAAAGATTTTTTTATGATCTCCTATATAGTTTAATGATATTTGAATATACAATTTAGCAAATGTTCACAATTACATGTAATATGCAACGGCAGAATTATGTAAAGTTGCTTGATTATTAGAAAGGTATATTTGTACTATTGTTCATAGGTTATTGGTTATGGTCAGCGAACACAAGGAAATCATATTTCTCAGACTACGTTAATTATTTTAGTAACACGGCTGCTTTGTTAAGTAACGCTACACAAAAAGATGGCAAGACAATGCTCATCACGGGTAAGTTGGCATTCTTTTATCATTCTAGGACAGGTTTGTTATTTGTTTTTCCAAAAATGAACTGGAATACTTGAGTTTTAATTTGTATCATTTTTCATGGAAATTATTCAGTCATTCAATGAAACTCTACAAATCTGTGAATAAAAATACAAAAAGCTACAGTTAACACAAGGTTTTATAGATATTTGTCATAAAATGAACCCAAGGCTGGTTTCAGTGCTATAAAACTTTGACAAATTAACTTCTGAGGCCCTCACTTTTCACTGTAATTTTGAGGATCAAATTTGAGCTACTCTAAGTTTAATGGTCCAGGATCCTATGGTCATAGTTATTTTGATTTTTTCCAGGGGACGGAACTCCGATGGATATGTGGGATTTCCGGGGATGGAAAATGATACCACAGAACAGAGGGCTCGCAGAACCACGATATTTAACTCCACACCTCATAAAACACATAAACCCAGACGTTAAACTTATAGTTATACTCAGAAATCCAGTAGATAGGTAAAAAAAACACCCCACAAAGACACGGTTGATTTATAAGATTAATGGATTTTTAAAAAGGAAAATTCAACATTTCAATAATCCAAACCAAAATTTGAACAAAAACATATTAACCAGATAGATAGGCTAAATATTTCATCTTCTAGTTTTGAAACTAGAAAGTCTTAACATTTTAATGTCATTTAATTTCTTTAAGACTGTATTCAGACTACTACTTTATTGACAATGGAGAGCGAATCAAGAATCAGACAACCTTTCATTTTGCTGTGTTAGAAGCGATTAATGTTCTTGAGAGATGTCGCACACGAAGAAGTTTGAGGAGCTGTCTGTTTGATTTTAGTATTAATGCAGTCTTAGTAAAGCAAAAAGTAAGTAATTTACTATTGTTACTTTTCGCTCAACATCTTTCGTATATTCATCGTTGGTTAATCAAAAAGTAAACTTGCTCCTGTTATTTTTTAACTTTATTATCTAATCAATCTTCAACCAACTCTAAGTTCCATTAATTATCTTCCAGAGTTGCATAACAGGAATTTGAATTGATTTGGAGATTTAATTTGAAAAAAAATCTCTAATTTCAACACTTTTACATTCAAAATGCATTTGTTTACAAATGTTGCTCACTTTATAAAGCGCGGTATCAGATAGCTTCAACCGTTAACCCTCTTGGCCTGAAATTTTCGGAGTAACCTTTGTGTAGGAAAAAGCTTGTTCTTGCGAAATTAAACTTGATACTCACAATTGTCTTTCTACGTATGAAACTCTCCCAAATCACATCCCAGTGCATGTTTAATACTCTATACATTCTGAACATAGATAATATTGGCCTACCCTATTTGAATTTGATTTCTCAAGTTCATAAAAAAAATTAAAATCCTTTCAAAAAAAGAAACACATCAAAATGGTTCTATCAAAACCATATTTTTCTCCTTAAAAAAAGTTTTTTTTTTAAAATAATATTTAAGGCAAAATCTAAGTACAAGTATCAAATTAAAATATTTTAATCAGATTTCGGCGCCATACTGTCGTGACGTCATACGCAACAATTTAGTGATACTACTTTATATAGTATTGTGTAAAAATTATTATTTAAATTCTGAAATAAATATGCGTGCTCTTAATTACTTTAGAAGTATAAAATGTATTAAAAGTTGAAGGTATAAATACATCTATTATAATATTTACGGAATACGTTGCAGCTGTACCTAGTGTAATAAGTAAAATTACTATATCTACATCTAATTTCGTATTATTATTTTTATAGCTCAGATACACCAAATTAAGTTTAAGGTTCGTAAGTCTGTCACAAGTTTTTGGCAAAAGATGTAAATTGATATAATTACCTTTCAATATTTTTTTCATATTTACAGACAAGAATACATTTAGGATTTTACGCTGTTTATCTACGAGAATGGCTGTCAGTATTTCCACGTGATCAGATGTTAATTTTACGTACAGAAGACTACTCATCTAATGTGTCCTCTGTTGTCAGAAAAGTATTCAAATTTCTGGAATTACGTAAGTATTATAATTTTAAAGTGTCTTTAATGCATTTTTTGTTCAACACCAGAAATATTTTTAACATTTACTTTGTCATCATCATTTGCCCTTCATTCTGTGACCTTCATATCTTGGTATAAAATATATTGATCATAACAATAATTTTACATGTCTTGAAAGTATTTTAGAGGTTTTTGAAATTATTTTATTTGTTACCTTTTCAGGTGATCTGACTGATGATGAATTAGAAAAACTGAATATTACGATTTCAGAAAGAGTTTATGTTACCAAAGACAAGATTGGAAAACCGCCCATGTACATCAAAACAAGAAAAATATTAGAAAATCTTTATCGTTCTGACATACAAGAATTATTCAAAATATTGAATGATGAAAGATTTCTATGGCAACCACAAAGTGGTGTTATTTCTAATAATAATGAAAATGTAACACAATTTTATAAACAATATTATGAAAATAAAACATGATGCATAATCTCTCTGAGAGTTTAATGGTCGTATTAAAATGGATATCATCATGAAAATAGATTTTTCATGATATTTTACAAATTATTTAGTATCTGTCTTCAAAAAATCACAATACATGCTACATTTTGAAGAGTACTTTTTAGCAAATATTGACAGATAAGTATCATTAAAAATTCTACGAATCCATGTAATTTTCAGGCTTTTACAAAAAGAATAAAGACAAACAATAGTATTCTTAAACATTACTTTTCATAACTCTGAATAATATCCCTTTTTGCTTCTCTTTGAGTTTTATAATTCCAGATTTAATCATAAAAGAAATTCATTTATCTATTCCCTGGGAGGGTTTGGATTACTTTTTGGTTGATATGTTTATTGTCTTCGTATTCATTGCGAGGTGGACTTTGAGCTGTGATCTATATGTACCTACCAATTCTATGATACTTGGTATATACAACGTTTCATATCACATACATGGGCATACATGCATTGTCCACTAATGATTGATTTTTTGAACTTTCATTTATTTCAAAGTCATCGGGATATCGTATCGACATATGAATGGAAATTACTTTTGCTAATTGACAATACTTCGTCGATAGTATCGTCGAGTTGAAGGCCACAGCAAGTGTTTTCTTCTTTTCTTGTTCAAGATTTTGGACAAATTCTGCATCTTCCTTGGTTTGTGTGACATAGCGGATATTTGTGATATTTCTTTGACATGAAATTTTGCAACATGTCTACCCTCCCACTGTTTAGAAACGGACTAGGGTAAAGTGCGTTACCCTAGTCCAAGATGGCGACAAGTAAATACGCTTCGATCATTTTGCACTTAGTTTCAGCGTTATACAGACTTGTATTATAAATTTTGTTGTTAAAATTGAATTATTTCATACAGAAGAACACAACTAATGCAAAAAGTCGGCGTAACATGCGCTGATTAAAGCTAGATTGCGAATACAAAATTTGAGCATGATTAGCGTAAAGTAAATTTTTGAATAGGGTAAAGATATTCTGGGCTTTTTTGGTGACTAGGGTAAAGTACGTGTAAAATATCATTTTCCTTGTTTCAGGACCTAAAACATCCTATTTCGAGGGATTGTTTACTCCTTCTAGGCAACTGATCCTAATTCTGTAATTTCTAGGGGTCTGTGTTGTTATACCCTGTCCACAGATTTATACTGTTTGTATAGTTTTCAGTGATAGATCACTGTTCGTTATCTTACCTTTTTCATTGAGCAGACTCGACACACACTCTGGGGCTGTCTGGGCCTTTTCATAAATCATTGCACAAAACACCATGAAACGGAAAATTCTTATTTTAAAATGAACCGAGCATCGGCGTCGGAAGCAAAGTTTATCAATAGATAGTAGGAGCACGAAATGAAAGGGAGGGCTAAACCAACAAAAAAAAGGTAAATCCCAAATTTAAATGCATATAGTATGTCTATCTTTGCTGGAAAAAGTGGGGGCGAAGCCCCCCCCCCCCCCCCCCCCCCCCCCCCCCCCCCCCCCGGTTCCGACTCCTATGCCGAGAGCAATGGCGAATTACTACTTTTTGCAGTTAGTTTATGAGCCTATTTATGGACATAATATTAAAAATAAGTTGAAAAACAACGCTCTTTTGATTAATTGATTCTGTAGATGTTTGAAAATATTTTTGCCGCATTTGAAAGTATAAAGAAAGGGGGTTAAATATACTCGTATAATGGAAGGATATGGAGATAACGAACAGTTTTCAATCTCAAAGTCCATAAAACAATACAAAACAAGAGCAGAGCAAACACGGACCTCCGAAATATCAGAGGTGGGATCAGCTGCCATGGAGTTGTGAGCGTCCCCTGCTGACCGGTTACACTCGCCGTGTGCTCCTTGTCATGTTCGGGAAATAACGGAAAAATCTGTCGTCAATTCAGTGTATAAATAATTAACTAACTATAATTTCGAAAAACGCCAGTCAGTATTTGACTCAATGATTATTTGTATTTGCTGACAAGGTCATTGTACCGACCATAGAACTTACGAAATGATGACATCAAACGAGTCTGCTGAAATTCTTGTTTTATCAACTTATTTGTCAATAATTTACCTCGTTTTAGAAATTTTCCAGAAAACCTTTCTAAACTTCATTAATTGTATAATGCAGTTGTTCTGTGTACATTTAGTTTGTATAATAAATAACTTAACCCTAGTCTCGAAAAAACTTTACCCCAATTGTAAAGAAACAGTTCATAGACTTTACCCTAATCTACGGCAAAACTTCGTGACGCGTTTTCTGGTTAATTACGCGGAGTTAAATGTAGTCTCCTTCTGAGCAAGCAACACCGATGCTGCAAAACAAATTGGTGCAAAACAAAATAAGGTTCATCAGTAGTATTCACCGATATTTACTCATGGATATTTGAAGCGTAAGAGCTTGTCGCCATCTTGGACTTGGGTAACGTACTTTACCCTAGTCCGTTTTTACACAGTGCCTTCTAGCTTTTTCGGTAGATGACAATCAGCGTCATAAGATGCTTGATAATATTACGTCATCTATTTAAAACCCGTAGTCTATGTTTAAACACTACCATTAGAACGCACGAGTTATCGCCCTTGCACTGGTATTAAAAGCATTTATCACAATATGGTGATAAATCTGATTAAGGTACTTCAATCCTTAGCCAGGAAGGATAATTCTTTAGTTTATTTAAAAAGTCTCCAAATGAAGCTTAAAAAATTTAATCTTTTGATGCAACAATTTTCATTATATACCTCTCAATGTGCTTCAAGGTTCTTTGAAATTCTCAGGGAGGTCGTATAAAAAGTCGAAATTTTTACCTTGTAAAAGTATTTTAAAATTACATATTTCAAGAAATTGATGTTTATTTAATCTCACCATAGATACCAATATTTATTTACAAGATATGGAATAAGAAGTGATTTGCAATGATAGGAAAATCTTAATACACTTTGCATTATAAAACATTTTATGTATAAAAACTGTGGAATTTCTTCAAAAGCCTGGATATCTATGATTTTTATATCTAAAATGTATTTATTGATCAAATTTGAATTGGAAAATGCGTAGTAGGTATCTTTATTTGCATTTCCTGATTTTTTTTAATATTGACTTATTTTCCTTATATAATATGATTAACTTTAAAGATTAAGATTGGAGAGTTATCGTGCTTTTAAAAAACGCTACTATGAGAACTCAGAGACATTTTTGAGAGCCTTTTCAATTAGTCAATGCCTGATTTTCAGGACCTGAGGATCGGAATACCTAAGATTAGATGAGAAAAGAACAAACAAATGGCAACAATACAGGGACGTAACATGTTATTTGTAAAAATCTATTCAATCCTTAGAAAATAATTGCTTAGGTTATAATTTACTTGATTGAATGTCGTCAACGTTCAATACCTGTGTAAATTGGTATTTTAATTTAGATTTCTTCCTACCCCTCTTCTGAGAGATCAATATGCATCCTCCATTAAACAGGAAATACGAAAGCTTTCGGCACCACTGACAAGGAGTCCTTGGTAAGATCTTTTGGGATAAATCATTAGTATTTGCTTGATTTACATGGAGTGAAGACTATATTGTTGATCGGGTATATAGGATAGTAATTTGCCCATGGGCCTCTTGTTTGAATATATACTTAGTATGTACTTAGTTTACATGGAGTGTAGACTAGTGTGGATCGGAAAGGATAGGAATTTGTCCACTTCATTGATTTAGTTACGTTTGATAAGGACAGATGATACCAACAAAAATATGGGTGCCTGAATTGGTATGTATTTTTTTTAAACAAAAAAAAAACATGTATAAATTAATAAGTATGATGCAGAAAAGTTGAATTTTGAAGAGCAAAGAAAGATTGCAAATACTAAGTATATCGAAGACGTATTGTCGATCAATTAACAATGGTTGTTTTCATTCTTATGTCGATACGATATATCCCGGTGATCTTGAGATGAAAGATACCACATAGTCTGTTTCATATTTAGATATTTTACTTAAAAAGGGTCTCAATGGTAATCTAACAACCGAGCTTTATGATAAACTTCAATAGTCAACTTTCCTTACTTATGCAGCAGTATACCGGTACCTTCATCACCTGCATTCGGGTTTTATATCTCTCAGATGATTCGATACGCAAGAGCACTCTACGTATGAACACTTTCTAAATGCAAACAAGTTGATGAAACAAGGATATCAGCAGTCGCATTTTAAGTCTTCATTTCGTAAGTTCTATGGTTGATACAATGACCTTGTCAGCAAATACAATTTATCATTAATACAATTTATCATTCAGCACAATGCTGACTGACGTTTATCTTACTAATTGTTAGGCCACTGCATACACACTGAATTGTCGACGGAATTTCCCGTTATTTACCGATCATGACAAGAAGCACACGGCGGGTGTGACCGGTCGGGAGGGGATGCTCAATCCTTCATAGCACCTGATCCCACCACTAATCTTTTTGGAGGTCCGTGTTTGCTCTTCTCCAATTTTATTGTTTAATGGAATAATGAGCTTGCATACCGCTTGTTATCTCCATATATTTCATTAACACAACAAAATGGCATCACGCTTTATCCCCCCCCCCAAAAAAAAAACAACACCTGACATAAATTGGATGCTATAAACTACATTTTAAAATAGAGTGAGCCATCGTGACATTTTTTAGAACAAATAATAAAATGCAATGGAAATATTTTTCCTTCATACTTCCAAATATGGTACAAACACCCGCTCTATACTAACAAAAGGCTTATTTAAATTTTCACCGTGGTCTTAGCAAACTCTAAGTCCAAATGAATGCTTACTTCTAGACATAGATACCATCTCTTGAATTTTCTGGGTTTTATACCTTCATGTCCAGCTTACAAATTTGTATTACTTGTAGGATTGTTCAATCGATCGTTGTTCATCAACTTTACATTTTCTCATTTAAATAAAATTAATTAAAAGTTGTCCTTTAAGAAAAACATTTAAGCAATTATAATTTTTCTTCTCAAGGGGAATATATTTTTTTTAATTATGTTTCAGATACTTGGATTCGGAAAGATGTCGAAAATCATATGCATAGAGTTCTGCGCATGCGTAACCTGGTTCTGCGCATGCGTAACCTGTACTTTGTTGTTGATTTCTTTGGAACTATACATGAAGGATCAAACGAAAGTTATGCAGACGACACCCACTTCTGCAAAAATAATAATTACTATTCCCTTGCCAGTAAAGGAAAAGAATAATATCCTGTGTCCAAAAGGTCGACCCAAACCAATTATTGACGACATTCTGTGCATGGTATTTATTTCTCTTTTCATTTCTTTGCAAGATTAAATTATGTTTACATATGTACGAATTCTAGTAATAAATTTGCCTGGATTTCTTTATGCATCTAGTAATTTTATTATGATTAGTGAAATTACGTAACAGTTATACATCTTCGTTTTATAAATCAGTTCCTGAAATATCTTTACAATGTATGCAGTCTTTTAAAAATTCTGCTGAAATGCTCTTATATTTTTTTTAATTGCTCCAATGTAGTAAAAAATTATAGTCGCATTGTTGTAAACTACTATTTGCTATCAGCAAGTAAGCATGTACATTCAAAATTTACAACATTACAGTCCATGTAAAGGCTTGTTGAGAAATAATTGATTTTTGAACTTTTTAAGTTTGTCTTTGAAAGATTTAGTTACCCTACAAACTCAAAACAAGTCGGGCTTTCTGAGATGTCTCAAAATGTGAAACAAAGGGTTAAGGTAACGTGTATTTATCAATGTTTTCTTGTTCTAGCCACGCGTTTCTAAACATATTGAACTATTTTTTTCAGTCTCAATTTAATTTTTCGACCTGGCTTAAAAACCCATGCTGGAAGTCCGTTAGCGGAAAATTGAAATGCCTTCCATATTTTCAAGTGATAGGAATGGATAAGTGTGGCACGACTGACCTCTTTACCCGAATATCGCGACACCCGGATGTAGTGGTGAACACGAATAACAAAGAAACCATGTGGTGGTCCGGGGGGGGGGGGGATTAAGGCATCAAAAGATTTATTCATTGACTTTGTCTGTTTTAAAATTGGGAAGTATAAATTTGAACAAAAACACAAATTAGCAAAGTGAAATTTGGGGAGAAAAAGAAATTCAAAAACAAAAGTTGTAAATTCGATAATTTCCACTATCTCTTGCTAATAACCTGATAATAACTTTGTTGAAAGGACAATGAATTCCGAAGGAAAATAAGGCCTGTTTCCTGTAATAAATCCGGGGCCTTTTTAATGCCAGACGTACAACTCTTAAATCATAGAAGAAAACCCCAGAATTATGAATTCTGCTGTATGGTCATTAAATTGAAGATTTATTCTGTGAATGCTATGTTATCATTTCCTGCCGACTCAGTGTGTTTATTTGATTCAAGTGGTCAATTTCAAGAAGATCGTCTGCAAATCAATACAAGATCCCGCCATGTTCGGATAAAGAAACTGGAAAGGTCAGACGAATAAAATATAGAGACAGGTCCCAAAAGTTAGAGAGCGCAGACGTACGAAAAGAAAGCCATTGATTTAATTCAAACGAACTAAGAAACAATAAAATTCCAAAGGGTGGATTGTCAGTTTCACATCGCACGGAAGAGGGATCGGTCATTATGTATTTCTTTTCTTTTTCTGATGCTTTTATAGATTTATAATTCATGAAGATCGAAAATTCTTATCTTTAAAGCAATCAAGTCCATTTTTCTTTTTTTCATTTAATTTGTTCTCATACGCATCAGCAAACACCAATTGCAAAGGTTTAATTGAAAATAATTCACTAATCAATATTTAACAAAATAATTCAAGGAGGCAAAACGGATGTTAAAATTTCAAAATAAAGAAAAGATAATAGGCACCCGCTTATCAGCCAATCAATATGCAGTCAAGTCAACGCAATCGGAAGTTGAAATTTTTAAAATTCATCTCTGAAATATTCGTTTTTCTTTAGATTTCAAAATCTGACGACAGTTTGTCTCGAGAAAAAACCATTAGTACGCCGTGTGCAGTTTCTTCTTGGCATAAAATTTTTCGATTTCATCTTCAAAGTCCAAAGAAAGGCCGTACAAGGCGCGGACTGGACATTAGGGTATTGATCGAAAAAGTATTGATTTAAATTAACCCTATTCTGATTTTCGCTACAGCCTTAAATTATATTTCAGTTTTATTACTGATTATCATCCATTATGTCCGGTTTCCATGGCGACAGCAATGAGTAATGCCATTTTCACATGAAATTTAGTAAACATTCGTGTTGACTATTTTGAATATTTGATTTAAGGATGTATGGACGCTACATTAAATTGATAAGGCCCCAGACATCGATTTTTTTTCTCTCGTATACTTTTCTTTTAAATTTCTCAAATGATTATTCTTTCTTGCTAAAAAAAAATAAGAATCTCTCCAAACTGTTCATAAATAATTTGTAAAATAAGAAACGTTTTAAATATTTTTGGCAAGGAAAATGTAATTCGAAGTGTCTTCAGGCAGTAATCCATCATCCGTATTAATGTTCTTGGGTTGCAATACTCCAGATAGCAGGATTTGTTTATTTAATTGATTTTTCTCGTTCATTAAAACCATTGTCATTAAGTTTCATCTTAGAATCGGTGTCATCAGATTATGCTTCAAAAAATAAAACAAGTGGAAAAATACATCTGGAAAAAAAGTGCGCAAATCGGTCATTTGGACATGCACAAAAAAGTCAAAACATATCCAGGGGTTAAAATAAGACCATTACAGTATAATTATTGCAGACAATAAAATTTCGTGTTCACAAGGTTTTTTTTCCTGCGCCTGTCTTTTATCATGTAGCGACTGTCAAATATTTATACTAAAATTGATATACATATAACGCCAAAGATGGTGGTACATAAATTCAGTACTTTCCCATATATCAACAATGCGACAATTTGGACTTTTTATCGCTGGTCATTAATGGCTACCAAATCCGCGGTTGACCATTGCAGCGTGTTTAGATATGAGTCATATTTTTTTTTCTTGTCTTTGATACACATTTCTTGTCTTAAGCATAATTTTAAGTCCTAGATATCATTCGGTGTCTTCCATCTCTTTTATAACTTGACCCCCCACTTGTTTCCGTCGTTTGTTATGGACCGCCATTAAAACATTTATAGATGCCCGTGTCACAAATCCGCATTAACATCTGATCACGTGGAAATACTGACAGCCATTCTCGTAGATAAACAGCGTAAAATCCTAAATGTATTCTTGTCTGTAAATATGAAAAAAATATTGAAAGGTAATTATATCAATTTACATCTTTTGCCAAAAACTTGTGACAGACTTACGAGCCTTAAACTTAATTTGGTGTATCTGAGCTATAAAAATAATAACACGAAATTAGATGTAGATATAGTAATTTTACTTATTACACTAGGTACAGCTGCAACGTATTCCGTAAATATTATAATAGATGTATTTATACCTTCAACTTTTAATACATCTTATACTTCTAAAGTAATTAAGAGCACGCATATTTATTTCAAAATTTAAATAATAATTTTTACACAATACTATATAAAGTAGTATCACTAAATTGTTGCGTATGACGTCACGACAGTATGGCGCCGAAATCTGATTAAAATATTTTAATTTGATACTTGTACTTAGATTTTGCCTTAAATATTATTTTAAAAAAAAATACTTTTTTTAAGGAGAAAAATATGGTTTTGATAGAACCATTTTGATGTGTTTCTTTTTTTGAAAGGATTTTAATTTGTTAATGAACTTGAGAAATCAAATTCAAAAAGGGTAGGGCAATATTATCTATGTTCAGAATGTATAGAGTATTAAACATGCACTGGGATGTGATTTGGGAGAGTTTCATACGTAGAAAGACAATTGTGAGTATCAAGTTTAATTTCGCCAGAACAAGCTTTTTCCTACACAAAGGTTACTCCGAAAATTTCAGGCCAAGAGGGTTAACGGTTGAAGCTATCTGATACCGCGCTTTATAAAGTGAGCAACATTTGTAAACAAATTCATTTTGAATGTAAAAGTGTTGAAGTTAGAGATTTTTTTTCAAATTAAATCTCCAAATCAATTCAAATTTCTGTTATGCAACTCTGGAAGATAATTAATGGAACTTAGAGTTGGTTGAAGATTGATTAGATAATAAAGTTAAAAAATAACAGGAGCAAGTTTTCTTTTTGATTAACCAACGATGAATGTACGAAAGATGTTGAGCGAAAAGTAACAATAGTAAATTACTTACTTTTTGCTTTACTAAGGCTGCATTAATACTAAAATCAAACAGACAACTCCTCAAACTTCTTCGTGTGCGACATCTCTCAAGAACATTAATCGCTTCTAACACAGCAAAATGAAAGGTGGTCTGATTCTTGATTCGCTCTCCATTGTCAATAAAGTAGTAGTCTGAATACAGTCTTAAAGAAATTAAATGACATTAAAGTGTTAAGACTTTCTAGTTTCAAAACTAGAAGATGAAATATTTAGCCTATCTATCTGGTTAATATGTTTTTGTTCAAATTTTTGGTTTGGATTATTGAAATGTTGAATTTTCCTTTTTTAAAAATCCATTAATCTTATAAATCAACCGTGTCTTTGTGGGTATTTTTTTACCTATCTACTGGATTTCTGAGTATAACTATAAGTTTAACGTCCGGGTTTATGTGTTTTATGAGGTGTGGAGTTAAATATCGTGGTTCTGCGAGCCCTCTGTTCTGTGGTATCATTTTCCATCCCCGGAAATCCCACATATCCATCGGAGTTCCGTCCCCTGGAAAAAATCAAAATAACTATGACCATAGGATCCTGGACCATTAAACTTAGAGTAGCTCAAATTTGATCCTTAAAATTACAGTGAAAAGTGAGGGCCTCAGAAGTTAATTTGTCAAAGTCTTATAGCACTGAAACCAGCCTTGGGTTCATTTTATGACAAATATCCATAAAACCTTGTGTCAACTGTAGCTTTTTGTATTTTTATTCACAGATTTGTAGAGTTCCATTGAATGACTGAATAATTTCCATGAAAAATGATACAAATTAAAACTCAAGTTTTCCAGTTCATTTTTGGAAAAACAAATAACAAACCTGTCCTAGAATGATAAAAGAATGCCAACTTACCCGTGATGAGCATTGTCTTGCCATCTTTTTGTGTAGCGTTACTTAACAAAGCAGCCGTGTTACTAAAATAATTAACGTAGTCTGAGAAATATGATTTCCTTGTGTTCGCTGACCATAACCAATAACCTATGAACAATAGTACAAATATACCTTTCTAATAATCAAGCAACTTTACATAATTCTGCCGTTGCATATTACATGTAATTGTGAACATTTGCTAAATTGTATATTCAAATATCATTAAACTATATAGGAGATCATAAAAAAATCTTTGTGCATGATAACTATTAAGAAAACACACTGGAAGAGTACTTGTCAATTGCTTTGATATTTTCTACAATCGATTTGAATCCTAAGCATAAATGATTAAATTCTGAAAATTTGCCCAATCAAAATTTGAAGAAAAAAATGCCCAATCCTTTTCACTTTTACTCCTGTGAATAAAATATTGTTTAAAGAAATTGAAAATTAAAATAACCATATCGTTTCCAGGACCACCACATGGTTTCTTTGTTATTCGTGTTCACCACTACATCCGGATGTCGCGATATTCGGGTAAAGAGGTCAGTCGTGCCACACTTATCCATTCCTATCACTTGAAAATATGGAAGGCATTTCAATTTTCCGCTAACGGACTTCCAGCATGGGTTTTTAGGCCAGGTTGAAAAATTAAATTGAGACTGAAAAAAATAGTTCAATATGTTTAGAAACGCGTGGCTAGAACAAGAAAACATTGATAAATACACGTTACCTTAACC
>PRKT01000296.1:0-23278 GCA_003671525.1 Saccostrea glomerata | reverse complement strand
CCAGTCACCAAAAAAGCCCAGAATATCTTTACCCTATTCAAAAATTTACTTTACGCTAATCATGCTCAAATTTTGTATTTGCAATCTAGCTTTAATCAGCGCATGTTACGCCGACTTTTTGCATTAGTTGTGTTCTTCTGTATGAAATAATTCAATTTTAACAACAAAATTTATAATACAAGTCTGTATAACGCTGAAACTAAGTGCAAAATGATCGAAGCGTATTTACTTGTCGCCATCTTGGACTAGGGTAACGCACTTTACCCTAGTCCGTTTCTAAACAGTGGGAGGGTAGACATGTTGCAAAATTTCATGTCAAAGAAATATCACAAATATCCGCTATGTCACACAAACCAAGGAAGATGCAGAATTTGTCCAAAATCTTGAACAAGAAAAGAAGAAAACACTTGCTGTGGCCTTCAACTCGACGATACTATCGACGAAGTATTGTCAATTAGCAAAAGTAATTTCCACTCATATGTCGATACGATATCCCGATGACTTTGAAATAAATGAAAGTTCAAAAAATCAATCATTAGTGGACAATGCATGTATGCCCATGTATGTGATATGAAACGTTGTATATACAAAGTATCATAGAATTGGTAGGTACATATAGATCACAGCTCAAAGTCCACCTCGCAATGAATACGAAGACAATAAACATATCAACCAAAAAGTAATCCAAACCCTCCCAGGGAATAGATAAATGAATTTCTTTTATGATTAAATCTGGAATTATAAAACTCAAAGAGAAGCAAAAAGGGATATTATTCAGAGTTATGAAAAGTAATGTTTAAGAATACTATTGTTTGTCTTTATTCTTTTTGTAAAAGCCTGAAAATTACATGGATTCGTAGAATTTTTAATGATACTTATCTGTCAATATTTGCTAAAAAGTACTCTTCAAAATGTAGCATGTATTGTGATTTTTTGAAGACAGATACTAAATAATTTGTAAAATATCATGAAAAATCTATTTTCATGATGATATCCATTTTAATACGACCATTAAACTCTCAGAGAGATTATGCATCATGTTTTATTTTCATAATATTGTTTATAAAATTGTGTTACATTTTCATTATTATTAGAAATAACACCACTTTGTGGTTGCCATAGAAATCTTTCATCATTCAATATTTTGAATAATTCTTGTATGTCAGAACGATAAAGATTTTCTAATATTTTTCTTGTTTTGATGTACATGGGCGGTTTTCCAATCTTGTCTTTGGTAACATAAACTCTTTCTGAAATCGTAATATTCAGTTTTTCTAATTCATCATCAGTCAGATCACCTGAAAAGGTAACAAATAAAATAATTTCAAAAACCTCTAAAATACTTTCAAGACATGTAAAATTATTGTTATGATCAATATATTTTATACCAAGATATGAAGGTCACAGAATGAAGGGCAAATGATGATGACAAAGTAAATGTTAAAAATATTTCTGGTGTTGAACAAAAAATACATTAAAGACACATTAAAATTATAATACTTACGTAATTCCAGAAATTTGAATACTTTTCTGACAACACGAATGACTTTAATTCTTGGCCATATTATCGAGTATAATCTGGTTTGGGTCAGTTTACGCTTTTTTTATAATCCGCTTCGCGGATTATAAAGCGTAAACTACTTTAAACTACTCTAAACCTTAAACTACTTTATATAGTATTATGTAAAAATTATTATTTAAATTCTGAAATAAATATGCGTGCTCTTAATTACTTTAGAAGTATAAAATGTATTAAAAGTTGAAGGTATAAATACATCTTATTATAATATTTACTGACTACGTTGCAGCTGTACCTAGTGTAATAAGTAAAATTACTATATCTACATCTAATTTCGTATTATTATTTTTACAGCTCAGATACACCAAATTAAGTTTAAGGTTCGTAAGTCTGTAACAAGTTTTTGGCAAAAGATGTAAATTGATATAATTACCTTTCAATATTTTTTTCATATTTACAGACAAGAATACATTTAGGATTTTACGCTGTTTATCTACGAGAATGGCTGTCAGTATTTCCACGTGATCAGATGTTAATTTTACGTACAGAAGACTACTCATCTAATGTGTCCTCTGTTGTCAGAAAAGTATTCAAATTTCTGGAATTACGTAAGTATTATCATTTTAAAGTGTCTTTAATGCATTTTTTGTTCAACACCAGAAATATTTTTAACATTTACTTTGTCATCATCATTTGCCCTTCATTCGGTGACCTTCATATCTTGGTATAGAATATATTGATCATAACAATAATTTTACATGTCTTGAAAGTATTTTAGAGGTTTTTGAAATTATTTTATTTGTTACCTTTTCAGGTGATCTGACTGATGATGAATTAGAAAAACTGAATATTACGATTTCAGAAAGAGTTTATGTTACCAAAGACAAGATTGGAAAACCGCCCATGTACCTCAAAACAAGAAAAATATTAGAAAATCTTTATCGTTCTGACATACAAGAATTATACAAAATATTGAATGATGAAAGATTTCTATGGCAACCACAAAGCGGTGTTATTTCTAATAATAATGAAAATGTAACACAATTTTATAAACAATATTATGAAAATAAAACATGATGCATAATCTCTCCGAGACTTTAATGGTCGTATTAAAATGGATTTCATCATGAAAATAGATTTTTCATGATATTTTACAAATTATTTAGTACTGTAGTTTCATCAATATTCGTTGAGCACCAATTTTTGTGGATTTCATTGTTGAGCAGATCCACGAATTCAAATGTTCATTGAATTACGTAATATGACATTCATTTGTATAGTCAATGCTTTTGTCCACGAAATTACGTATCCTAGAAAATGTCTGTTTTACAAAATCCACGAAAATTGATGTCAACGAAAATTGATGAAACCACAGTATCTGTCTTCAAAAAATCACAATACATGCTACACTTTGAAGAGTACTTTTTAGCAAATATTGACAGATAAGTATCATTAAAAATTATATGAATCCATGTAATTTTCAGGCTTTTACAAAAAGAATAAAGACAAACAATAGTATCACAAACTTATCAAAAATTAACACAATAATTAACACAAAAAATAAAACAATAATTGATTTATCTACGAATTCCAAAAAAAAAAGACAAAAATTATAATAACCATATACTATAGAAAAATGAGTTAATAATCATATAAGTATTCAAGTTCAAAATCTAAATGTTATTTAATAAAACTGAAGTAAGATATAACGATGTATTCCCTCTGGCTTCCAGTAGTCCCAGCCTATTTAAAGAAAGAGATATCGCGAGCTCTTCCTTCTTCCGTTCAGCTTCGTTGATAGCAGACGATTTTTCCTAATATTTAATCTACTTAATTTCTTGTGGATTTTGCTGTATACTTTAGTACTTTTACTACCTTTAGTATAATCATTTGTTTTGGACATGGAAAGTCCTGTTTGTAGCCCAGATGGGGCGGTTATTGGCCAAGATGGCAATTCTGCAAATCATGCAGATTAAAAACTGTTATATGGCCAAGATCGCGACCCCAAAAAGTGGGGAAGTTATAGCATCCTTATGAAAAGACTGCATTTTATTTTGAATTCATATAACTGTACTGGTTTGGGCCGTGGATAGCTCATTTGGAAGACAGGGAAGTAGATCTCTTCAGTAAGTAAATTGACAAAATTACATAACTAAAATTACATCCACTTTCGTATTATACATTTTTATTTTTAACCTCCGATTCGCCATTGTAGGTTAAGATTCGTACAGTAAATTTTTGAGAAAAAAATATTAATTTGATATAATTAACTTTCAATAAATATTTTTTTTCTATTTTCAGACGAGAGTACAGAATTTTCAAATTTGCAGGACTTCAATTGTCTTTCAACTTTTCTCAGGTAAATTTGTTTTTATACACATATATGAAACATATCTCACATACGATATATCCAGAAAGTGAATTGAAAATAAAGTTAATATATGTATAATATACTCAGTATAATTTTGATAAGCAATGCATCTAAATTATACTTTCATTCACACAAACTTTTAAGGAAACATAACACAAATAAAATGTAATTGCATTGATTGATCTATGTCTTTTGGCCGATTTTGATTAGAAATTACATAAATAATCAATATTTAATTGTAAAGAAATCGTTAGTTTTCTTTGGTACCACAATTTGCGGAAATGCTCCATTTTTCGTGTATTCATTGTTGGTTAATCAAAAAGTAAACTTGCCCTTGTTAATTTACTTTATTAATTAATCAACTTCAAACAACTTTCACTTTTCGGCTAATGGTACTTTGCGGAACGAAACGGAACGGAACGGAACCAGTTGTGGGGCACCCTGGGGGGAATAAAAATGAATATATATTATTTAATAAAAATGAATATAATACGTTACTTTATTACAAATTATTCTGCCATTCTATATCTTAAGAAACCAACCCAAAAAAGTGTCAAGTGTTTGAAGTAGAGGACCATAAAATAATAAGATGTCTATAAGTCATGAATTATTCTGCGTTGAGTTTTTGATCTGCTGTGTCAACTGAAGTGATTATGTGAATTGTATTGAAAGAGAGACGTACACCTATCATTGAAGTAAATAATTATTAATGCTTTTCTTTCAAAGTTTATTGTCAATTGATTATTGTAAAAAGGATATCGTTCATGTGCTGAGTATAAAGGTAGAGAGTTGTCGCGCTTTGCCAGTATGGTCATTCTCTGGTTCCGTTTCGTTCCGCTAAATACCAATATCCGTGTGGGTATTAGTATTTAGCGAAACGGAACGAAACACGTCAGTTAAGTTGGAATAAGATGATATACATACAAGCATTTAGTTGTTATTCATTTCATATCATCTTTTTAATTATTCAAAATTAAATTCAAGGGGGAAAATAAAATATAAGAGACAAGAATGTTCGAGGAGGAAAGTTATTCATCCATCATATATCCAGCACAATAAAGCATACTTTTTTTACCTTTCAAACTTCTTCAAAAATCTTGTCTTTATATCAGTTATACATGTATTATATATACAAATACAATCGCAGGCCTTGATGTAGATAAGAAAACGTAAATACCATCTCTCTATCTTCAACTAAATCGAAATGCAAAATAATTGTAACATTATAATGTAAAGTTATATTTTAAAACGCGTAATTTGCAATTTGTGTATGCTAACAAATATGTTTACTACCTGAACCTTGATTGATATCTAAAAACATTCAGTAAAGAAAGGATACACACACAAACGGGTTCCGTTCCGTTTCGCAAAATACCAATATCCACTACAATATAAGTACTTTGCGAAACGGAACGGAACTATAATATCAAGGGTTTTAAAACCCTGTTAATGAAAGACGTGAGATAAGTTTTGTGCCTTGTAAGGATTTTAATTTAAAAATCATGCTCAGCAAGAAAATTAATTTGTAATTGTAATATGTAATTTACATACAATCAAACAAAAAGTGTTGATAAGTTATCATTTTCTGTAAGTAAAGTAAACACCATTTATAATTGAAAAGAAGAGGAAAGAAACAGTATTTCAAAATGATCAAATCTTGTTCCGTTCCGTTCCGCAAATTACCAATATCCACACGGGTATCGGTACTTTGCGGAACGAAACGGAACCACATTTTTTCATTTGAAGAGAAAAAAATAAGAAACAACCTAAATCTGCCGGAGTATTAAACAGTCAATTGAAAGCTTTCATAAATTCTGGGTAAACCTGAATATTCCAAAATTAGTTTACCTGATAGAACAATTCATTTTTAATTAAAGAAAATATGACATTCATGTTACAACTTAATTCTTCATAGTGTTTCAATTTTGATGAGATTCGTTTAGTTCCGCTGAATACTAATTTCTGTAGTGACTGACTATGTGAATTGTATTGAATAAGAGATGTACACTGTACACCTATCATTGATGTAAAAAAATTATTAATGCTTTCATTTCAGTTTATTGTCAAAAGATTATTATAAAAAGAATATCGTTCATGTGCAGTCTAAAGGTAACGAGAGTTGTCGCTCTTTGCCAGTATAGTTATTCTCTGGTTCCGTTTCGTTCCGCTAAATACCAATACCCGTGTGGATATTGGTATTTAGCGGAACGGAACGGAACAAGATTTGATCATTTTGAAATACTGTTTCTTTCCTCTTCTTTTCAAATATAAATGGTGTTTAATCTACTAACAGAACATGAAAACTTTACAAAACTTTTTGTTTGATTGTATGTAAAGAAAGCAAGAATTATTCGGACTGTCGTCAAATTAATTTTTCTTGCTGAGCATGATTTTAAAATTAAAATCCTTAGATGACATAAAACTTATCTCACGTCTTTTATTAAAAGGGTTTTTAAACCCTTGATATTATAGATCCGTTCCGTTTCGCAAAGTACTAATATTGTAGTGGATATTGGTATTTTGCGAAACGGAACGGAACCCGTTGTGTGTGATTCCTTTCTTTTTAGTGCAACTGAATGTTTTAAGTACAGCTATTTGTAAGAACCAGGAAGGGGGTGATTCATAACCAGTTCAGATCTTTACAAAATTTTAATTTGTTGCTTCATGGACCAAGGGAACATAATTGGACAGCATAGTTTTATTCGCCAACCTCTATTGGCTTGAAAACAATGCACCATGTAAACGTACATGGCAACCAAGCAACAAATTGAAAATATTGTGAAGTTAGCTATTATTGAACACAGGAACAGAGCTTTTTTTATGAAAATACCATAAATAAATCTTTTTTTCCCTGAAAATTACATACATAATGATTAATGATTACCATAAAGATAAAATTATACAGGATTTATCAAAAGTACTGAATTTTAATTTTCCTAAGGCATTTCATAAAATTCACTTTTTACAATATTTCTTAAAATCCAAAATATTTTAGAAGCATATTCAAAAAAGAGCCCTCATGTTGAAGATATCCGAGAACATATCGGGTCCTATAAATTTAGAATTGCGTGGCTGATGGGTGTTACCTATATGCACACAGAATACCTTGTTCCGTTCCGTTCCGCTAAATACCAATATCCACACGGGTATTGGTATTTAGCGGAACGAAACGGAACCAGAGAATAACTATACTGGCAAAGAGCGACAACTCTCGTTACCTTTAGACTGCACATGAACGATATTCTTTTTATAATAATCTTTTGACAATAAACTGAAATGAAAGCATTAATAATTTTTTACATCAATGATAGGTGTACAGTGTACATCTATTATTCAATACAATTCACATAGTCAGTCACTACAGAAATTAGTATTCAGCGGAACTAAACGAATCTCATCAAAATTGAAACACTATGAAATAGATATATGAAGAATTAAGTTGTTACATGAATGTCATATTTTCTTTAATTAAAAATGAATTGTTCTATCAGGTAAACTAATTAATTTTGGAATATTCAGGTTTACCCAGAATTTATGAAAGCTTTCAATTGACTGTTTAATACTCCGGCAGATTTAGGTTGTTTCTTATTTTTTTCTCTTCAAATGAAAAAATGTGGTTCCGTTTCGTTCCGCAAAGTACCGATACCCGTGTGGATATTGGTAATTTGCGGAACGGAACGGAACAAGATTTGATCATTTTGAAATACTGTTTCTTTCCTCTTCTTTTCAATTATAAATGGTGTTTACTTTACTTACAGAAAATGATAACTTATCAACACTTTTTGTTTGATTGTATGTAAAGAAAACAAGAATTTTTAGGACTGTCGTTAAATTAATTTTCTTGCTGAGCATGATTTTTAAATTAAAATCCTTACAAGGCACAAAACTTATCTCACGTCTTTCATTAACAGGGTTTTAAAACCCTTGATATTATAGTTCCGTTCCGTTTCGCAAAGTACTTATATTGTAGTGGATATTGGTATTTTGCGAAACGGAACGGAACCCGTTTGTGTGTGTATCCTTTCTTTACTGAATGTTTTTAGATATCAATCAAGGTTCAGGTAGTAAACATATTTGTTAGCATACACAAATTGCAAATTACGCGTTTTAAAATATAACTTTGCATTATAATGTTACAATTATTTTGCATTTCGATTTAGTTGAAGATATCTACATCAAGGCCTGCGATTTTATTTGTATATATAATACATGTATAACTGATATAAAGACAAGATTTTTGAAGAAGTTTGAAAGGTAAAAAAAGTATGCTTTATTGTGCTGGATATATGATGGATGAATAACTTTCCTCCTCGAACATTCTTGTCTCTTATTTTATTTCCCCCCTTGAATTTAATTTTGAATAATTAAAAAGATGATATGAAATGAATAACAACTAAATGCTTGTGTGTATATCATCTTATTCCAACTTAACTGTGTTTCGTTCCGTTTCGCTAAATACTAATACCCACACGGATATTGGTATTTAGCGGAACGAAACAGAACCAGAGAATGACCATACTGGCAAAGCGTGACAACTCTCTTTACCTTTAGACTCAGCACATGAACGATATCCTTTTTATAATAATCTATTGACAATAAACTTTGAAAGAAAAACATTAATAAATTTTTACTTCAATGATAGGTGTACGTCTCTCATTCAATACAATTCACATAGTCACTACAGATGACACAGCATATCAAAAACTCAACGACAGAATAATTCATGACTTCAGACACTTGACACTTTTTTGGATTGGTTTCTTAAGATATAGAATGGTAGAATAATTTGTAATAAAGTAACGTATTATATTCATTTTTATTATATATAATATATTCATTTTTATTTCCCCGCCCCTTAGGGTGCCCCACAACTGGTTCCGTTCCGTTCCGTTTCGTTCCGCAAAGTACCATTAGCCCACTTTTCTTCCAGAGTTGCCTTACAGACTTGGACTGCCAACTTTGGAGTAACCTTTGTGTACGATAGAAATTGTTTTGGCTGACTAAATTAAACTTGAATACTCACGCTTCTCTTTCTAAGGATAAAATTGTTCAAAATCACATTTCAGTGCATAATAAATACAGGTATCGCTGCGGTGTTTCATTTTGACATTCAAGTGAACATAGGTAATTCCGATGTACCATATCTAAATAGGATTATCAAAGTTCTTAAAATATAAAAATCTTTTTTTAAAAAAGGAACACATGGCCAGATCAATCAGTATGGCTTTACAAATAACCTAATCTTTTCTCAATAGAAAATTTGTTTCAAAAATTTAATATGTAAAGCAAAAATTAAGTATACTGATGCGTGTTTTATTCATATTTTGGGAAAATACTTCAAAATAGTAATGATTCGAAGTATCGCAATAGCAAGAAAACTTTTCAAATTAATTCTCACACTAGAGATTCAATACGACTTCCAAAGAACTCTCAAAAGTTTTATTTTGTCAATGTAACTTGTTTATGTTTGGATCTCACTTTGATACAGTGCAAAACATTTAAAGCAATATATGGCATATTTTTGAAAATTTCAGTTCACCAGAATTAAAAATATATTTCTTGTTTTTTGTTACTGTACTTTATAGGACTTTCTTGTAGAATTCACAATTTTTATTAAAAAACAATCGTGTTACAAACTTATCAAAAATTAACACAATAATTAACACAAAAAATAAAACAATAATTGATTTATCTACGAATTCCAAAAAAAAAAGACAAAAATTATAATAACCATCATGGTTCTTGCTTCATGTACTGTGGTGGAAAACCGTCTCAACTCCTCAGAAGCAATTTCGATGTTTCCAACAGAGTCTGCATGATTCTGTTCAAAACGTTTCAGCCACATTTCATGCGCATTGTCCAATAATGATTTGATTTCTTGAACTTTCTCTTCAGTGACCATACTGATTTCTTGCTTCCTGGTATGAAGTTTAGATACCTTATTCAGGTTTTCTGATAGAATATCATTTACAGTTTTCTCCAAATCGACATATCTTAAAGCAATCTTTTGAATTCTATTTCGGTCAATCTCCAGAGCTATATCATCAAGTGTGTTCACATTCTTACACCATTTATGCTGTTTGACATGGCAGATGCTACAACATAGCTTTTGGTGGTTGTGGCAAAACAAATCAAGAACCTTCCCTTTGTGCAAGAGACACGATTCTTCTACCTCAACTTCACTACTCACCTCCTTGATGTTGGAAAGATTTAAAATTTTATGATTCTGCAAAATCGGCACATTTCTATGTAATGATTTACAATCTTCGCATATAGCTTCCATACAAGCTTTGCACCAGTGCTTCGCAGGTATCTTTTTCTCTGATCGTTTGCAAAACATACAGAATTTATTTTCATCTTGTCCGGGATCTACGGATATAGTTAAAAGAAGTTTATTCTCTGGTAATTGTGATGCCCAATCTTCACCTGAAATGTCATTCCGTGGAGCGTCGATACATCTACGACACACTGGACACTCGATCGATTTTAATGTTTCATTTTCCTTATGTGTCGCCGTACTTGAAATGTATGTCTGAATACACGACTCACAAAATGTGTGATAACACGGCAGATATTTCGGATTTCTTACCTTTTCTAGACATATTGGACAATGACATTTCTCATTACTGTCTGGGTAATTGAAAGGGGTTTCGTTTTTTGAGTCAGCCATTTACGATTTAACAGACATTTTCCAGGTCAAAGGCCCGCCCAAGCACAACTTTCGTTTTAAATTCCATTAACTATGGCACAATGATTGCATGAAAACTATATTCTGAATTTTTTCACAATAGGGCATGTCTTCTGGATTGTTTATTTATGTTAAGTATGTTGTTTCATTGTTGAATAAAATGTTTAATCTACCCAAAAGACACCTTTTTTAAAAAGTTTCGTTAAAGATGTTGAACATGTCACTTTCAGAAAAGAATGATTTTTATTTAAAACATGCTTCACCTCTTTACATAAAGTCAACAACTTACAGAGTTAACGTACCGTAGCTCACCAAATTAAAAAAAAATTAGAAGAGATCTTCAATGACATTTTCAGTTTGCTTATTCATACGGCTGATAAAATGTTCATTTTCAGTTAAAATAATGGCAATGTCTTAATTATGTAATTTTATGATAGGCCATGTTGTTGCAGAAATGGAAAGCCGGCCAAGAGTTATACACTAAATGCCTAAAGCGTTTGTCTTTTAAAAACGTTTTCTTGTAGTAGGCTAACTTAACGTTTAAAAGGTACCCATTTGTCAAAATTGAGTCTTACCCAACAAGTCAAAACAAAGAAGATGGCATTCAATATCAAAGTCCATAAAACAATGCAGAATAGGAGCAGAGCAAACACAGACCTCCGAAACATCAGAGGTGGGATCAGGTGCCATTGAGCAGTGAGCATCCTTGCTGACGGGGAGTGAGTTTTCTATTTACTTGAAACAGATATGCCAGCCTCTGTTGCGTCTTTTGTTTTGCGTTCCCTGGGATATATCAAGCTATCGATTTGAGGATCACAGCAGTTTTTTTCTCGTTCAAAAGATTTTGAATAAGAATAAACGTAATTTAGAGGTACTGTGAGCAATGAGCTCACTAAATATTACCCCCCCCCCTCTCATGCACACACACGCCATCATATGAATATAATGGCAGTGTCTGTTTTTCATTTTGGTAAACCCAAAATATGTGTCGGATCGATATCGAAAAGTAAAATAGGAGGTGCTTAATGGAAATATGTAATTAAAGATTCTGTGAAAGTTTCATCAAATTTCATTCACTGGTATGGAAGGAGTTGCGGATAAGAGTGTGGTACCCTTGCTTTTCTACATACCTGATAATATCCTTAAAGTCTGGACACTCCCGTTGTAATTGGGAGAGTGATTTTCTGTCATCTAAGACTGGTTGTAAGTTGTCTTCTTCTAGAACTACTATATCTGTTTCAGAAGGGTCATAGAATAAGTTTACTTCCACACTTACTTTTTCGCCGTCGCCTTCTTCATCTGAGGAATTTGCCAAACAGATGGAATTGATAGGCGGTGCGGGGATGGTAGTATCCTGTTCTTCCTCTGGGTAAGGACGTCTGCTGAGAGCATCAGCAACAAAGTTGTTCTTACCTGGCCTGTGGATGATTTCAAAATCATACTCCTGCAATTTCAATGCCCTATGTTCTAACGTACCTCTATTTTTGGCAGATTTCAACCAGACTAGTGCTCTGTGATCTGTATAGATGGTGAACTTACCTCTTACAAGATAGGGTCGATAGGCTTCTTCTCCCTTTATCACAGCTAAGAGCTCTTTCTCTGAAGGTGTATAACGTTTTCCTTTCTTAGACAAGGCCTTACCTCCATAGGCGATGACATATTCCTTTTTGTCTGAGGATTGCCGACTTAGATAGTAACCTATGGCTTTGTCTGACGCATCACAGGTTAAGATGAAAGATATCTGAGGATCATTCTGCAAGTTTGTAAGGCATGTTCTTAAAGTCACTCTTCTAACAGGGTTCCAAAGGCCATATTACAAACCTTAAGGGGAAAATGTGTGGTTGAATTTCTATTATATTTAATATATAAGGCAATTATAGATTTTGTATCTTAGAAAAAAATATCAAAGTCTCAAAAATATTAAATGTGAGGAAAAATCTGGCCTCTATCTATTTTGTACTACCTTAAAACCGAACTGAAACCTTATTTAGAAGATAGCGGTTCCTTTGAAAAGGAACTGCAAGTTGAGTTTGGATTACCAGATATAGTTTTATATCCAGTCGTATTAAATGCAGTTACTAGTATTAGAATGAGCCTTATAATCCAGAGAAAGTTGTTAAAATTTTATTTTCAGATTAATAGATCAGTGTTACAAGTTCCCAAAGTCTAAAACTATTGGCTCTCTGGGGGTATTAAACGGTTAGCACCAGGCCTGATATTAAAAAAAAAAACAAGAAAAAAATATATACTAGTATTCCATATGATAACATGTTCGATCGTATTGCTTTTTACATTCCTCTAATCCATATTTGCTGATATCAAGGAGGCAGAGAGAGAAAAAAATGTTTATAAATCGGATGGGTTTTTTTCCTTCGTAACAATACTTCATGCGGAATATTGAAACTAATATAATTTATTGTGTCACTTTAAAATACTTTTTATAAAGTACATTTTTCTCTCATTTATTTGCTTTAATTTTCATTACAATGTGACTGAGAAATGTATGCTTCAACCAGTTCTAGGATACTAGGTATGTACAGCATTTGTTATCGGCGTCTAACACCAGTATCTTCTCTCCTGCTGGATGAAATATAACGTTATAAGTCTCTGATAAGCCTGTCATATCAATGTCTCGACTCTCGCTTTTGCCTTGTTTAAACTGTTTAAGTTTAGCTGACCATTTACACACCAAAATATTATCTTGTAAATCAAAGGAAAGTCCTCGAAAATCTGTATTCCGAGAACTTCTAAAAATCTCTTTGTTATTCTGGTCCACTGCAACTACCATATCATCCTCGATGAAACAATGATGATCTGAAATCAAAGAAGAGGACACAAAAGGTACATCTCCACTACTCATTATTGGACAATGCGCATGAAATGTGGCTGAAACGTTTTGAACAGAATCATGCAGACTCTGTTGGAAACATCGAAATTGCTTCTGAGGAGTTGAGACGGTTTTCCACCACAGTACATGAAGCAAGAACCATGCTACAATCAGTGTTGAAGAGTGGGTCTTCCAAACAATTGTTTGTTACAAATTATAAATTACAGAATCAGATTTCTGATCACATCACTCGTTTAAAGTCTTTGGATATTTGGAATTTTTCTGAAGATTACGTGCAAAACAACTCAGATTTTCTTGCTCAGATTTTCAGCACAAAAGAATTTAAAGATGTGGAGTTTTCTAAAATACCATCTTTGGCAGTGGAAAGAATTTTGCGGGATGCTCCAGAGTTAGCTGACAAAGATAATATTTTACAAAGAAGAAAAACGATGTCTAAAAAGGATTGGATGAAAGTCGACTTTAAAAAACTATCGCAGATTAGCTTCTCAGATTATGTTTATTATGGCTTGTTTGTACATGACACAAGAATTATATTATCTTTTACTAACCCACCTTCGCTGAAGATTTACGACATCAGTAAGGCCATAGGAGAATGTATTCACACTGAGAAGTGTCAGGACAATCCGCACGGCCTCTGTCACTCCGGTCAGAACTTGAATGAAATTTATGTTTCCTTTAAAAACTTTATCGATCAATATCGAATTGATGCTGCAGAAACTATATCATTCACAAAGCTAAGAACTATTCAGCTGGAAGAACCCATGTTGACAATTTCTTGTGGTTTAACAACAGCGTTTGCTGCCAATAATTCTAAGAGAATGATATGTTCTTTGGACTTTTGCGTTATCCATAGTTCAGCATATAAACATAGAGCTGTGCCCTTTGTGTCCTCGTCATTGATCTCAAATTTACATTGTTTAATAAGAGATGAAATGGTTATAGTTGTGGATGGGAATAACAAAGAAATTTTTAGGAGTTCTTCGCATGAAAATCTTCGTGGTCTTGCATTTGACTTAAAGGACAATATTTTGGTTTGTAAGCATAAGACAAGTAAATTAAAGCAATTTAAATACGGCGAGAATGAGAGTAGAGAAATTGATCTAGAAGGTATGAGTGAAACCTACAACGTTATACTTCATCCAGCGGGAGAGAAGATTTTGGTGTTAGACTTCAGTAAAAAATGTTGTATATACCAAATACCGTAGAATTGGTTGATGCATGCGTGTACAATGTATATGAATTTTATTCAAAAAGTGTTCTTAACGGGGACATTTATTTCTTAAATAGGGTACCCATACTTGTTTTTTATCACAAGATTCTTACTCAATTTTGGGTTTTCGCGCCTAAGTCTAGGGCAATTTGGATCAAATAATTTTTTCCAACAAAAACGCAGTTCCTTGACATTTTTACAGAGTCCTGTGTACTCTTTTAAAGTATAATTGAAAGTATCTTGTATATATATGCAATAAGAAATTGAATTTTATTTTTCTAACCCTGGAGGAGGATTAACCCTGCTATCGGTGTGCCATAGTAAAGGGAATTTAAACCGAAAGTTACACTGCCATTAGGACTTCAGGAATTCAGTGTGTTAAATGGCCGAGACAAAAAAAACCCCTGTCAATAACCCTGAGAGTGATGAATGTCATTGTCCGATATGTCTAGAGAAGGTAAGAAACCCGAAATATCTATCGTGTTATCACACGTTTTGTGAGTCATATTTCAAGTACGGCAACGCATAAGGAGAATGAAACACTAAAATCGATCGAGTGTCTAGTGTGTCGTAGATGTATCGAGGCTCCGCGGAATGACATTTCAAGCGAAGATTGGGCATCAGAATTACCACAGAATAAATTTCTTTTAACTATATCTGTAGATCCCGAGCTAGATGAAAATAAATACTGCATGTTTTGCAAACGATCAGAGAAAGTGGTACCTGCGAACCACTGGTGCAAAGCATGTATGGAAGTCATTTGCGAAGATTGTAAATCATTTCATAGAAATGTGCCAAGTTTGCAGAATCATAGAATTGTAAATCTTTCCAATATCGAAGTGGAGAAAACTGAAGTCGAGATAGAAGAGACATGTCTGTTTCACATAGGGAAGGTACTTGATGTGTTTTGCCAGGACCATCAACAGCTATGTTGTAGTGTTTACCTTGTCAAAGAGCATAAATTGTGTAAGAATGTTGACACCCTTCAAGATATAGCTCTGAAGATTGACCGAGATGGCATTCAAAAGGCTGCTTTCAAATATATTGATTTAGAGAAGTGTCTTAAAGATATTCTCTCAGAAAACCTGAATATAGTAATAAACTTAATGCCAGGAAAGAAGAAACCTGTATGTTTACCGAAGAAAAAGTTCAAGAAATCAAATCAATAGTAGACAATGCACATGCCATGTGGCTGAAACGCTTTGAACAGAATCATGCAGACTCTGTTGGAAACATTGAACTTGCTTCTGAAGAGTCGAGGCGGTTTTCGACTACAGTACACGAAGCAAGAGCCATGCTACAATCAGTGTTGAAGACTGGGTCTTCTAAAGAATTGTTTGTTACAAATTATAAATTAAAGAATCAAGTTTCTGACCACATCACTCGTTTAAGGTCTTTAGATATTTGGAATTTTTCTGAAGATTATAACGAAAACAATACGGATTTTCTTGGTCAAATCTTTAAGACAAAAGAATTTGAAGACGTAGACTTGTCTAAACTACAATCCTGGGCAGTAGAAAGAATTTTATGGCGTGTTCCAGAGGTCGTTGACAAAGATAATATTTTTCTAAGAAGGCAAATGATGTCTAAAAAGGATTGAACAAAGGTCCAAATTTCATACCTGACTCGGCTCCGCCTCGCCAGGTATGAAATTTACTAACCAGGTATCATCCCATACCCTGTCACTAAAAGACTATGTAACTAATAATACCTAGTCTGCCCGTCCGTTTTTTTCTTCCTCAAAATTCCCTTTTAATATAATAAGCAGTATATCTTATTAATCTTTGGAGTATGGTAGGTGGTGCCCTATTAACATGTACAGGGAATCGGATTCATAAAATTTTGTGAATGTATAATTTGTGTAATATATGAAAGGGTTTATACGAAATTCTGGTTCCTAGAACTCCTTTAAGCAGTAGCCAGATCAAATTCTGGAAGATGATTGTTTTCTATATTGTAGGTGTGTTATAATGTTTCGGAATTTTCATTTCACACTCCGGCGAAATGAAGGTGGCTAAACCTTTTTTAACCCCCTCCCCGGTTTCCAGAAATCATCTTGTTTTTATGCAGTAACTGTAAAAAGAAATAATGATCCCGTAGAATTATGTCCGTGGTAATTTTTTGAAGTTGAAAATGACCCCAGCCATGGGAGTTGAACTTTGTTCAATCTCCCATGGTCATCACGCATTTAACATGCGCAGTAATTTGTGTTGATTATATAGAGCCGAAAGCGAGGCTACTGTGTCGCCCGATTTACTCCGATGATCCGCCACAAATAGTTCATGTCACTTTCTCCTGAATTGATCTAATTTTCACAAGTTTATCTTTTAAAAAGATAGGTGAGCTAGCGCTGTAGCAATTTTTAAACACAGAAAGGAAAATCCGTGATCAAGTGATTTATTTTGCTGAATTCTTTAATTTTTATCGAGGCTGGAGAGTGATAAAGTTATTGTTTAATTGTTATAGACACATAGGTAAAGAAACAAGGGGGGTGGGTGACCTATTGGAGTTTTGGCGCAACGGAAATATATGACCTTTACTGGAGAGAGGGGAGAGGGCTCTATATAATATGAAGAAGATGCCCATTGAGACATTGCATGTATGAGCTGATTCAAAGAAAAGAATTTCTTGGCAATTTAGCAAAGAAAATACATGGGAGTTGAAAGGAATATTGAAAATAACTCTAAGTGTATGTTGTGTAAAGAGTCTAGAGAGTTTGGAACGCATGTTAAGTAGCTTAATTGGTCCTTTGGGTCATCTTTGTCAAGATATGTTAGGTTACAAGCCATACACATCAGAATTCTTTAAACACAAATAGTGGATTTATTCGTTATTTTTAGTGAAAATTCTTGCTTCTGTTTCTGGGATTTGTAAGATACTAGTAGGCTGAATTGACCAATCAGAAATTAGAATCTATCTTTGGTTGTGCTTAGATGTAAAAAAAAAAAACAACAAAAAAACCTCCCTTGTCATTGTTTTGAACAATCAGATAATGACTCGGGCTTTTCCGTCAGCAAAAAAAAAAAAACAACTCAGAATTTGAAATATTATAAATATGAAGTTATCTTTACCGTGAGTATTCAAGTTTAATTTAGTCAGCCAAAACAATTTCTATCGTACACAAAGGTTACTCCAAAGTTGGCAGTCCAAGTCTGTAAGGCAACTCTGGAAGAAAAGTGAAAGTTGTTTGAAGTTGATTAATTAATAAAGTAAATTAACAAGGGCAAGTTTACTTTTTGATTAACCAACAATGAATACACGAAAAATGTTGAGCAGAAAGTTATTAAAGTAGCAATGGTAAATTACTTACTTTTTGCTTACCCGGTAACTAAGGCTGCATTAATATTAAAATCAAACAGACTAATCTTCAATTTTCCTCTCATGGACTTTCAGCATGGTTTTTTGTGCAATGTCGAAAAAATCAAATTGCGACTGGAAAAAATAGGTACGTGTTTAGAAGAATATGACTGAAACAACAAAACATTAATCAGTACATGTAATTTTAGATCCATGTTTCACATTTTAAATAAGAAAAAGACGTCTCAGAAAGCTTGAGTTGTTTTGATGAGTTTCTAAGTTAAGTAAAAATTCTAGAGACAATCTTTAAAATTTAATAATTCCTCCAAAAGTTTCTGGACGGCTTGTAATGTAAATTTTTGAAATGACACGTTTCCTTGAGGTAGTACTTAAATACCGGTAAGCTCAAATGCTTCTTGAGATATCGCGAGTAAACGAAAGTGTTAATGCAGAGCAAATTGTTAGATTTATGACCTTGCCTTTTGACCTTTTGACCTCAATTTCAATAGGATTCTTCTTCGGGCAATAGGGTGTTCTTGTGTAAAATTTCATTGGAAAAGCTGTACGGCTTCTTGAGATATCGAGCGGAAACTAGTGTTTTTAAAAACACGGAATTCTAAATTGATGACCTTGGCATTTGACGTCAATTTCAATATAGAGTTCTTCCTCCGGCAATAGGGACATGAAGGAGTTATTGTGTCAAATTTCACTGCAGAAGCTCAAAGGCTTAGGAACAAAATAGCTATAGAAAGACAGAACTACTGTAACAGCTAGACGGACGGACAGACCGAAATTAACATCACCCATTTTCAGCGGGGGGAAATAATGGCAACCCATTCACTAAGACACCGAAAGTAGGGGACTGCAATTCTTTGAATATCCTAATTAAAATTTCTTTTACACAAACCAGAAGACAAGCCCCTGTGGTGGGTATATTACAGGATAAAGTTTTCATGCTATCGGTGTGCCATAGTAAAGGGAATTTAAACCGAAAGTTACACTGCCATTAGGACTTCAGGAATTCAGTGTGTTAAATGGCCGAGACCCAATTTCAACCAAACTTGTCATAAAGTATCCTTAGGTGAAGGGGATTCAGGTTTGTTCAAATGAAGGGCCATGCCCTCTTTGAAGGGGAGATAATTGGGAATAAGTAAAAAAGTAATGGTGTATTTTAAAAATCTTCTTCTCAAGAACCACTTGGCCAGGAAATATGAAACTCACAATGAAGTATCCTCAGGTAGTGTAGATTTCAGTTTGTTAAAATCATGACCCCTGGGGCAAGGATGGGGTCGTAATGGATGAGTAAATTTTACATAAGAATACATAAAAAAAATCTTTAAAATTTAAAAATCTTCTTCTTCAGATCCCATAAGCAACAGAGCTATGATTAGTTACATTAATATGCAAGCAACCTAATGTGGTGTGCATTCAATTTTGTCTTGTTTGTGGCCGTACGAAATGATGATATCAACCGATTAGGTTTACCTTCGTATATTTTTTTCCGATCGGGCGCGGTGTACCAAATAAATGAAAACGAGGCTAACTTCAGTTCAGCCATTTTTGATGTGGACGGAGAAGGAGTAACCGAAGTTTAGTGTTTACACGGATCTGAAACAAAAGTATTCATTGCTGATTGTTGTTTTCATTCTGTAAGGTTTGAAGAGTAAAGGATTTAGCTGAATAATTACAACCTTGCGTATATTTGTTCATGCAGCATTAATCTGTTTATATGCAGTGTTTAGGCACAGCGATTATATACTGCGCAGTTGAAGTCTCTCGGAGAGGCTAATGGTACTTTGCGGAACGAAACGAAACGGAACGGAACCAGTTGTGGGGCACCCTAGGGGGGCGGGGGATAAAAATAAATATATTATATATAATAGAAATGAATATAATACGTTACTTTATTACAAATTATTCGGCCATTCTATATCTTAAGAAACCAACCCAAAAAAGTGTCAATTGGTAATTTGCGGAACGGAACGGAACAAGATTTGATCATTTTGAAATACTGTTTCTTTCCTCTTCTTTTCAAATATAAATAGTGTTTAATTTACTTACGGAAAATGAAAACTTAAAAAACTTTTTGTTTGATTGTATGTAAAGAAAACAAGAATTTTTAGGACTGTTGTTAAATTAATTTTCTTGCTGAGCATGATTTTTAAATTCAAATCCTTACAAGGCACAAAAACGTCGTTCATTAACAGGGTTTTAAAACCTTTGATATTATAGTTCCGTTCCGTTTCGCAAAGAATTAATATTGTAGTGGATATTGGTATTTTACGAAACGGAACGGAACCCGTTTGTCTATGTTTCCTTTCTTATTAGCACAGAACTGAATGTTTTAAGATATAAATCAAGGTTAAATTAGTAAACATATTTGTTAGCATACAGCAAATTAAAAATTACATAATAATTTTACAATTATTTTGCATTTCGATTTAGTTGAAGATAGAGAGAATTTACGTTTTCTTCTCTACATCAAGGCCTGCGATTGTATTTGTATATATAATACATGTATAACTGATATAAAGAAAGATTTTTGAAGAAGTTCGAAAGACAAAAAAGGTATGCTTTATTGTGCTGGATATATGATGGATGAATTATTTTCCTCCTCGAACATCTTTGTTTCTTACATTTTATTTTCCACCTTGAATTTAAGTTTTAATGATTAAATGGATGAGATGAAATGAATAACAACAAAATGCTTGTATGTGTATCATCTTATTCCAACTTAACTGACATGTTTCGTTCCGTTTCGCTGAATACTAATACCCACACAGATATTGGTATTTAGCGGAACGAAACGGAACCAGAGAATGACCATACTGGCAAAGCGCGACAACTCTCTTTACCTTGACTGCAGATGAACGATATCCTTTTTAATCTTTTGACAATAAACTTTGAAAGAAAAACATTAAAAAATATTTACTTCAATGATAGGTATACTTCTCTCATTCAATACAATTCACATAGTCACTTCAGTTGACACAGCAGATCAAAAATTCAACGAGAGAATAATTTATGACTTCAGACACTTGACACTTTTTTGGGTGTTTCTTAAGATATAAAATGGCAGAATAATTTGTAATAAATAACGTATTATATTCATTTTTATTATATATAATATATTCATTTTTATTCCCCCGCCCCCCTACGGTACCCCACAACTGGTTCCGTTCCGTTCCGTTTCGTTCCGCAAAGTACCATTAGCCCTCGGAGAAAAGTCACACGGAGAAAAGCAAGTCCATAAAGATACTGCTACATTTTACTAGTGTTAATGAAGATTAAGAAGATGATCTATTTTTAAAAATTACTTTGTAGAAAGAAGCGTAATAGTTTGTCATTGCATAATATAAATAAATAGACGAATTTTACATTTTTCTGAGAATTATCTTCCGTTGTCGGCGTAACGCTTCTTTTTACCACAGTTAATATTTTTAATCTTCAAACGTTATCGGACAATTTTGATCAATACTTGTATTTCCAGAGTATGGTGTAACATGTAAATTATGAACAAATTCATGCAGATTTTATAAAAAAAGATACTGACCTATAAAGTTGGTAAGGTTATAGAGGGAAAACAGTGCCTTATGCCGGATAGTCCCCACAAAGGAGAATAACTTTATTAAACTGTGAAAGTCATCTACAAGGACAACTCTTGCATACAGGTACACCTGACATCAGGACATGTTTAGAAAAGATAACTTTTTGTTAGTAAAAGTAGCAGTACAAAGTGTTTATTGAAGTTTGCAGAAAGGAAAGACCTACATAAATCATGATTTTGTGTCAATCGTGGAGATGAGGAATATCGCCCACACAGGTTCCAGACAATTGGCTAAAGTAAAGCTTACTTGTGTATGTAAAAATAGAAAAAAGAAAAAAAGACAACAGTAGAATAAAAGACTATTGATCTTCATGCAGTTCATTATTTTTTTATGGGCATATTTTATGAAAAAAAAAATTAATAGGAAGGTGTTATTTTCATGCCATACGTTTACCATTCTGCCTTTTATATTGCATTTGTTCTGTGTTTTATATTGTACTTGTTTTTTTACATATAAAGTGATATAGGGTAATTACATAAGGTGCTATATAAAAGTAGAATAATAATCATGATAATAATGTGGTTTATATAATTAGCAGCCTGATTGAAGTTCTAGTGATGGGAAATCGGAAAAAAAAATTGGAATCGATTATGGGTAATGATCGGCTGGGCATATTGATAAATAATGAATTATAATCAAAATTTTTGATGCAGCAATTTGGACCCACAATGCATCACTTGTTTTAGCTACGTTCTCGTGAGAATAATGGCAAATGTTCAACAAAATGTTTACTCGCCTTGATTAAATGGATATATATTGAAGAAAAATAGTAAACGAAACGTTCTTTATTTACTTTCAGCACTGTTCAGGTTTTTTCTTGGTATATTGCAACTTACATACGATATCATGTGACGTCAGAGTCTAGACGCACCAAATGCCATGTGCGGTTTGACGAGCCCGATCTAAATTAAAACATTAAAAGTTTGCACTCGCCATAACGGTTGTACCGTTAACATATTATTTTTTTAAAAAATGCATTCAATGGGTATATTACTGATATTAGTCCCATCTTTCATTAGAATGACTACATGTATTTATTTCTTGGGATTACAAGGTTTAAAAATAGTTATTCAGAAATAAGACTTTTCATTTTCATTAATATGTTTTACGGTGTGACCGTATGGGCGAGCGCAGTTGTACCTTAAAAAATACACCTGAAATGTTTATCAGCAACTTCAAATGTCAAGTCGCATGAGACATTTAGATTATTACATCACACGAGTGATGTCAGCGTTAACGGAAACAGCCGAGCTCTAGTTGAAACTAATAAACCTAGTGCAATTTTTATCGAAAGAAACTGCAGAGTTAATTTTTGTTTCTTTTTAAGAATTCTACATACTGAAAGTCTTTTATGCCTTATGTTTATTATTTATTCACACAAAGGGTATTGGGTAGCAAGGGAATACTGGGAAGGTGTCACAACAATATATGCTTGACATATGTACAGATTTCATTCCGAATTTCCTCATGTTAGTGCAAGTCTATTGAGCTCGCTTCGCGACCTATGCTGCGCTCTAATTACATTTACAGATTGTCTAGACTTAAAATGTTTTCTTTTGTATAGTAAAACCTTGCACTGACTTGCAGTATTGTCCATTTCCTGTTATTAGTCTGACCCCATGTTCAAATTCTATAAAATTTTATGATATCCCACAATGGTTAGGTATCTAAATGCAATTTGGATTATTGCACAAAAGCTATGCCAGTAAATGTTGTATACATTTATATGGTACATAT
>PRKT01000295.1:640938-682523 GCA_003671525.1 Saccostrea glomerata | reverse complement strand
AGTTTTATGATGAATTTTTGCAAAAATAACATCATTCATTTGTTGATATGCACGACTAAATGCATGAACATCGGAAAGAGATGCAGGAAGGATACTAGATAATTTTTTTTATTTAATTAATGATTAAGTACTCATTGATTTAATTCACATTTTAAAGAGGAAAAAATAACTAAGTTTGTTGATGATAGTGAATTCAATTTTGATCAATAATACAGATTTTCTCTCGGATTCTAGTACAGGACTTGATATATATTTTGTTACTTTTATAGCTGAGTCAGCTGTTGATTGCATCCCGTAGGAAGTGAGATAATTGGTTGTGTATTGATTTTCACCTGCTGATTACAGGTATTTTTTATCCTTACTGTTGAGGAAGCTGGCAGGTTGAGACGGCCCATCACAGAACCAGGCGGAGGGAGTTCTTTATCCCTAATGACCTGAATAGCCTCTTCTGTCAAAGGTACCGGTAATGATTATCTTAATGATTATACTGAAATTAGGACAGTCCAAGTTTTTTACTGTATGTTCACTGTAAAAAAAATTAAAAATAACAGTACCGGTAATCAATTTTATTTAAAATACTCTCTCATTATTTTCTGCTATTTGCAATTTTTTACCCAGATTTGAAGGATCTGAAGAAAATGATTAGAAATTAATTTTTAAGAAAAATTGAAACAAAGGTCAACCCAAACACCAGGAGATATTATTTATATAGAGCCTGGTATTTCCTTGTCTGGGGTATGGTAGTTTTGATCTGTCTGTGTTACAGTGAATAAGTTGGAGCCCCAGGACACTGACCTTACCATATCTCCAACATCAGTACATAAAATCAGAGGAAATTACGGACAAACAATCAACAATCTACAGTCAAAAATTCCACCAGGTAGAGGACTCCACTTATCAGGCATGTTTATCAAGTTTTACAGAATCGAGAATTTTTAGGGGAAAGGAGACATTTTACTTAGAGATTAGGGATTATCATTGAGGCATGCTGAGCATGTGTTGACAAATATTTGCAAACTTTGTCCATTTTATGTTTTAAATATCCAGCCCATGGTGTGTTCAAGACGGCATAACCATTCATATGGCAGTGTATATATGTAACAAGTGAAGCATGTTAAAATACTTCTATTGTGATTTAAATGAATTCTTCTGAATTAGCCGAGTGCCAGCTTTAGAACAGGTAGCCGGTTCCACTAGAAGCTGTCAAAATTCCAAGTATGTCACCATTTCTCTAAAAATTCAAAACGTTTATCTAAAGTCTGCTTGCAAATTCTTCAACTGTTCATCAGGGATAAGAAAAAACTCGGCACAGGTGGACTTACAAGGTGAAGATTATTGTCAAATTAATTGTGAATAAGGAGGGTGTGTTAGCCCATGGAGAAATGTCATCGATTGGTCTATTGAAGTTATTGCTCTAAACTGAAGGTGTTTTTATAAATAGACTATTGAAACGGGATATCTAGACTTGTGTATTTGATCAACTCCTGTCGGTGTTTGGTGTTTTCTTTCGTTTTCCATTGGATTTATTGGAGTTACTATTCATTGATTGGAATTAAGGGTAAGTAAATTATGATTTATTGCCTGTTGTGTGAATTTTAAATCAACATTAAATGACCTGTTTAGTTTCTATGAGGATTAGGAAATTCGTTGGGTGGGTCTTAATGCTTTGAACAGTTTTAGGAGGTTATAATGTTTATATAATCTGGAATCATTTACATGCATGGATATTGCTCTATCCTTGTTCTATAAGGAGAGAATGGTATAACTAAGTAATGCTAAGTGACAATATTTGTTGGTCTGTCATACAGTGCTATATTTTTTTCTATACAGAAATTTATGGAAGTATTTGAGTCTTTTGGTGACTAATCAAGAAATTGTCATATATACACACATGGGGAATTAAAGACCAAGAAGTGTGATTATGTTGATCAAAGTAAATACTACATGTAGTTATGTGTAGATTAAGATTGTACATGCATGCCTATTTCATTATAAAAAGTGCATTTAATGAATTCACAAACAGAATTTAAGAATAAGACATTCCGTGTTGTTCTGGTCCTGATTTTTCACATGATCTATTAAACTTGACAGTTAACAAAAAAAATGAATGTGTCTTATGTCATATTTCACTCTGTAAGCTAGGAATGGTCCGTGCGACTTGCAGTACGTCATGTTCACTTTTTTTGGCAACATGATCAAAGTTAACAGTAGGTTAAATCCACCATTTGCAAATATTGTGACTTTTTTAGCAGAACTAATTATTTTTGGTTTTTTTTTGGTCATGTTACAAACTCTGTGATTTGTTAAAATTTCTAGATTACTATACATATCGGTTTATGCAGGTTCATGTTTTGGTAAAAAAGAAAGTTGGATTTTTTTCTCCCCCTTACTAGCTTTTATGTCAACATTCTCAATATCTTCATTAAAATCTTCCCTGAATCAATGTACAGGATGAATGACCCACTTGGTGGGGAGAAACAGATGCAGCAAATTACACATAAACCATCTAACTGTATGAAACATCTCTAAAATACAAGACTGTTTTTAATCAACTTCCATTGACTAGGTTTTAGAAAATGTTTGTGGACCTTAGCTTGTTGTTGTTGTTGTTGACATCCAGAGGTTTCACAGAAACACATGACCCCAGTGTTCCTCTCTCTGTTACACCAGTCACAGTGTTTGAAATGACATTGACATAACAAAAGAAGAACTGATATTGAACCTTCATTTGATTATCAACAGATCACTTCATACAGGACAAATTTGTTTTTCCTCCATGACATTGAGAGAAACTAGCATGGATTAGAAACCCTTCGACTAAGTAAACTGTATAATTAAGCATGGTAAAAGTTATGCTCTGGTTTGTTTCATAATTTGTCATGCATTTGATGTTAAATTTTACATATTCATATTTAAAGTGATTTAAAATTCTGTATGTGTCCTTTTTCTGTGGTTTAGTTTATTAAGTTAGATGTGGATTTAAGGAGACCTGGGGATTAGTAAGTCTGTCATTTCATTTAGAAATCCAAACAAATATGCTTTACCAAGACTGGATGATGAGTGGGTGTGTCTTCAACATGGATTTCGCAAGTTACTAGGTCTTCAGAAAAATCCAGCAAACTTGTTTAGGGACAGAAATGGGTGTTTCTCCATTAGCCTCTGTAACAGGATATAACTAAGTGAAAAGATGATCAGGGAATCTATTTTACTTTCAGATTTATAAGAATGTGACAACAGGAGAAAGAAAAAGTGAAAGAAATGTCAGCTCTTCCGAGAAAACAAGGTGAATATATTCCATAGTCTTTAATCATGAATATAATATTAACCTTACTTTTTGTTGGACATTTTTCTATAGATCATGTAAGATAGATATAAACAGTGAAAGGTTCTACCCTGTAAAGTTCAGTAGATTGAAATGTTTTCCTAAACAGTCCATTCAACAATAGCTTGATATCTCCAAAGAATTCTGTAAAAACTTTTGTTTAAGTATTGTAAAAAGTCTTGATCCCATGCATGGTATACACTATACCGGGTATTACCGAAGGTATGGGTACTTGCTAGTTGAAAAACCTTGGTGCATTCAAAGTGTGTGTAAAAGGTGTTAAATCTAGTTGTCTTGAATTACTGAAGAGAGTGGATAATATGTTTTATAATGTGTTATAATTATAGGTTTATTTATGACAGAAACATTTATGTCATTAAAAACAGCATATCTTTTTCTTAAAATCATTAACTTTAGAAATTAACATAACAGGTGCTTGGTAAAGGTTACTGCATAGTCCTTACAACAGGTAGGAAACCTCCAGTCCTCATTCCAGGCTAATCATATTTACCTTGTAAAGATTAAGTAATTCAGGGTTTTGATTTCAGTTTTGGTAACCCGGTAATCACTAAAATATATCTTATGATTTTCTCAAAACACTTCTCTTTTTTCTGATTTAAGTAAAACTTGGCAATCAAATAAACTTTATCTATATACTTACTTAGGAAAATGTTGCCACTGTTTCTTGAATGTATGAAGTTTTGTCTGATTTAAAAAAAATGTAGTACACACGGTGACCTTATTAAGATACATATTTCTGTTCATATGATTTTGATTTCAGTGAACAATATTCCCATTATGACTTCTACAGAATAATAATAAAAATCAATTCAAAATGCTAACCCTTTTGGGCTAGCTTTTCTACTTTTGGTTTAGACTGAGTAAAACCTTAATTTAATCAAGTGATTTTTAGAAAGTTAAACCTCTAAATGTTACAAATTCAAATGCAGTGTTTATAAGTTCAAATCTGTAGATTTGCAGTCTCATCAGAGACTAAGATCATTCCAACCTTTTTCAATGTTTATATGATTTTATATTTCTCTTTAAACTGAGGAGCCATTACTGCGTAATATGCTGAAGACAATTTATGCATGCATTCCCTATCAATCAGATATGGGAGACAGCAGGATATTTAATCTATAGGACAATTTTTGTAGGAACAACTGATCATACTTCGTCAAATTTATCATTTGAGAAGAAAAAAATGTGTCAATTATGCTTATACATGTAGGTCTACTAAGCAATCAAAGTATTCAATATACATGCCTACTTGAGGGGTCACCTTAAAGCACGATTATCATATGTACACTGGGTGTACACTTACCTACAGAGGAAATGTGTGGCAGGTACATGAACACAATACAATATGCATTAACATGTAAAAGTTTGCAAGTATGTACTGGAAACAAGAACTTTTTGTGCTCCTAAATTGCAGTGTATTCTTTCAAGGATTCCTCTTTTCTTTTTTTGATGTGAAATTTGATTTAACTTTAAAATTTCCAATCACTGTCAATAGTTCATTATTACAACTAATTAACCTACTGATTCTAGTGTCTGTATGGAATCAGTATCTTGCAGTAGATATCATGAGAAATGTAAAAAACAATGGCACTTGATTTTATATTTGCCCAGGGATTAAGAAGTAATTCGCAGAGCTTATTTATAAAGTGAAAACTGTTAAAGCGATGACAGAACGTATGTGACCTGGTAGAGTGCATACCTCTAAGGATCCCATGTTGGCTCATAGAAAGCTGATGTTATATTAACATGTTTGTTTTTATTTATCTAACACGGTGTGGACATACAGTTCTGTAGATCAAATTGATTCTAATTGTTATAAACCTAGGCTGTTAAATATTGATAGACGTGAAGAGATTGGCCTCAATCCATTGGTTATTCAACAGTTAAATACAGGGTTAGGCAGACTTAGTGACATAACGAGAACTTCCAGAGCAGCCCACAATCCTGATTTTTTACAACTTTTCTGCTTGGGTAGCCTTTGAGTTAGGGATGGGTATCGCCAAAAATTTCGTATCGCGATATATCACGATTTTTTCTCCACAATATCACGATAATATTATGATATTTTTAAAAGCAGTTTTTACAATGATTTTATATGAAAAGTCATTATTTTTCTAAAAAGAATGCCAGAAAAACAAAATTTTACTTTCTTGAAAATTTTATGTATATAAAATCAATTACGTTTGGACGGTAAGATGCCGTTCTTTTCACTTTTTACAACATTTTTTATACTTTCTGTAATTGTTATTGAAAGATTGAACAAATAAATGAATAATTTCTAGACTTTATAATATGTACCTAAAGACCGGTATTTAGGTCTCCGTATCACGATACGTATCGCGCAACAAAAAATCGCAATATACCGGTATACCGATAAAATCGCACATCCCTACTTTGAGTCTCTTTATCAATGATTAAAATTATTCCTTTGATTTCTTATTAGGAATTTGGGCTGCGGCAAATTATTTTGGAAAAGTTACAAATCATATATGCTGGCAGCTTTCAATGTTATCAGCAATTTTTTTCCACCCATTGGGAAAGAGTCTGGTACTGGTTCAATTGGGAAAGGTAACATAGAAGAAAACAGGAGAATTTTCTCCATTTATGCAAATGCAACGTATTTTGTGTTTATTCCAAATTAATTACCTATTACTCATTGTTTTAAAGAATAAGCAATAGGTACTTATTATTTTTTATATCAACGTCCCATGTTTTCACATTTTCATGCTTTCAATTTGTCAAAATGTATGACACTAAGCTGTCTACACCACAGGTCCCGCCAAATTACGACTTTCTCTAGTTTCGATTTAAGCAGAAGTGAAAAATTAGTCAACTTGTACAATGTTTCATTTAACAAGAAATACGATGTCGTCGTAGTCTGTTGCATCACAGTTGAATTGGGAATGTTTAGTCACAGAATTGGGAAAAATTAACGTTTTTGTCTCGCCTGCGACGAATGTCGCGAAGCGAGACATAGCGACCATAGATTCCGTCGTCGTCGTCGTCGGCGTCCAACTTTTGGTTAACCCAAATGTCAAAGTTTTATAAACTGCAATAACTTTCTCAAATTTTATTCAGTCTTCTTGAAATTTGGACACAATATTCAGTATGGATAAAAATTTATATCCCAAGTATGATTTTGAAAAAAAAAATTCAAATTTTTCCGTATTTTTTCCTTAAGTTGGACTTAGTTTTTTCATGATAATTTATGGTGAAGACCTATATTCCAGCAACTATAAGTTATAGGGATATGATAATTAGTCAGTGGATACATCATGGGTAACCACAAACGCCTGTACCAGAATTAGGTCATCTTGACCTACATTTTTCCGCATGAGTGACTTTGCATAAATTTATGGTGGAGGTCCATATCTCAGCAACTATAACTTATAGTGGCATGATAATTTATCAGACAATCATTTCTTACTAACCACAGCGACAGCAGGCGAGACACAGGGTTGCGGGCAACCCTTACGTACTTTTTTTGTTTGGCATTGGGAACGGTGCCGTTTATCGGTACCAGTTATATAAGGAAAAAATGCTGGTTATGAAAAGATGATCCTTTTTTTCTTTACTTCATGAAGTCCTCCTTGAATTAAATTGTCCAGATAGACATACATGTATATCAAAGAGCAGGGTTCTTAAAGGCCTTATTTTGGCCATGATGAATTTTAAAAAATTCAAAGCTGTTCAATTTAAGGTAAAAATGCATCAAGTATCATTTGGAGCACTTTTCACTATATGTCTTTTATATGTTATGACAATTTTCTTGCTTATCTCTTTATTGTGAAGTCATAAATAGCATAATTATACTCATTTATAGATTTTATTTCAAAATATTTCAAACTGCTTTTTAAAATTCAAATTACCTAGTAAGCGTAACCTGCAATCCCAAATGTACAAGTATTTTTACTTTATTGTATAAAACATGTTAAATTTATGAATTGAGAGGTATGTATGCCCATATTTAAATACATCATTTTTTTGTAAAAGTCTTCTCTTCATTTTTAAAATGAATGTTAGACATATGATGACAGTTTATTAAAATGTCTTCATACAGGGACATTTATACAAATAAAGTAAACTCAGCTCTTAAGGATTGTATGTTCCAAGAAATGTAAGTGTTTTCCTCCTCTCGATGCTGCTTAAAGTTTTCATGGTGCAATTGTCCAATTTGCCCTGTCATTTGAAAATCTTAATAAAATTTTTCACTTATATTGCAGAATAAAAAGGTGTATGAAAATTGCAAATGCTGAGAAACTTGCTATGTTGATGTTCCATTATGTTCATCTTGATAAGATGTTTTAAATTCAGCAGATATTGTCTCTTGACAGCTATAGACTCTGCAATTAAACCTGTGGGAAACATTAATTACCTGGGTATATTGTCTTGTAATGTACACAGTTCAACAATACCCAGGCGACAATACCAATTATGCAATTCAGTTCTTTAACAAGAGCTGTGTTTGTAAATTTTCTTCTTTGCATTGATGTGAAAAATATCATTATTGTTAGCCAGACATGGCTGGTTTTCTACGAATTGTTGAAGACAATCATTACTAGCAATATTTGTAATGGATTCCTTCCTTCTGAAAGAGGTGCATTGTCCAAAGAATTAAAAGGAATGTGTTCAGATATCAGGTGGAATTGATCGATTTCTTGTCTGTATTTACTTTTATATGCAATCAAATATTGAAGTGTAAAGTGTGGTTTCGTAGGTCTATCAAAATCACTTTATCGATGTGGAGTGTTTGTTAAAGAAACTGTTCGCAGTCTGTGCAGTTGTGTTATGGTTGATTGGAATTCTGAATACAGTTAGGATGGACCAATTGCATTCCAACAAAAATATGTTCATGAAAACTGTAACTATATACAAGAATGAATGATATTATGATAAGACCTCTTTTCAAGCAGGTGCCAATATGTATGAAAAGAAAGTAATTGTAGGATATGAGGTTACTCCAATGAGTTAACTCCTATCGCTGTTTTTTTTTTTCAGAGAACCAATGAGTAGTGAATAAGAGACACAGATAAACATGGATAGCCCAGAAAACTCAGAGGCGGATCATGGGGTGGAGGACATGATCAATCTGAGGTGAGTGTTTCTGTTACGCTGTCAATGATGAGGAAATAGGACAGTGGATCTAAGATCTGATTATACACACAGGCAGCTATAAGGCCTACTTAGGACAATGAATGCATCTAATGATGCATACTAATAGAGTTGTCAGTGATGTTGCATCTGATCTATACCTGGCAAAATAGTTTTAAGGTTGACCCATTGCAAAAAAAAAAAATAATAATAACTAAAGCCTTTCCAGAACCAATTTTGCACAAAGGATTAAGAGATGAAACCTTGTCTTGCTTTAGACTGATGCCACATATGACCCATGTTTTCCAGATGAGTAACTAGTTTTAGTGTTTGAAGCAGGTCCAAATCTCACACAACTTTAAGCCCAAACTTAGTCAATTGGCAATCTGCAGTACCTTGGGAGTGCATACTCACATTCTTGCCTTGCCTTGCTCACATCCATGTTTACTTCATGAATGGCAAGGTTTAAATTTTTGTTGGAATTTCTATATCCTTCTTAACTCAACCAAGCTTATAACTGTATTAGAAAAGCTAGGAATCCATTCTAGTATTGTTCCCAACTTATAAATTTTGAAACAAAGAAGATCCAACATTGTTTGTAAATGAAATTCATCAACTGAAAGTGTGTTCAGTAATCATGAACTGTTTTGTATCTTTTATTTCTAGAACTCTTTCTGTATTATTGTCTAGACGTGTGCAGACAAACTTAATAAATAACCAATTTACCAAAAACCTGGATGATTTATATTGATAAATGACTTGAGCATATTTTAACATCATAATTTTTATTTGAACATGCATTTCTGTAATATTGACAAGAACTTGTTCTGTTGTTAAATGTTAAGAAACAAGTGCAAAACCCAAGAGTTGAAAAGAAGGAATTTCTCAGGTTTGTGAGAGCTAGATGTCTTCCGGTTCACTAAACAGATCCTTTTTTATTGCACAAACTTTCTTTGGAATTCCTTTCCTTTCAATTTAAATACCTATCTGGTAGAATTATTCTACAAACTTGTTGTAGATTGCAGACTGTTAATAGCTTAAAGCTGATAGTATGCATGTAAATTACATGGTGGAAAAGAGTTTTCACAGTTGAAATAGTTTTTAAAAAAAATTAATGAGTATACAAGGTCATATTCAAAATATATGGTATCTTAATTCATTGGTCAGCAATAAATGAATTGAAAGAGTGGATTCCTTTAACAATGAAACTGCTTGTAAATTAATTTATTCCTCTGAACTTGTTTACCCAGAAAGCTGAATAAGTGCCTGTCGTTTATTTTGATTATTGTTTAAAACATCCATCTATTGGTCATGCTTGAGTTTTCAAAACCATTTACTTGTAGATTGAATGAGTTAAGCAGAAAAAAGGAAACTGAATCCTGCTTTCATGATTTAGTTGTCTTTTATGGAAAATCCTGTTCATCTAAAATTAGTGAAAAAAAGGTACCTGAGATGATTTAGGCCAAGTTTCAAAATGTTGGTATTATGGAGGATGCAATAGAGAGTCTTTGGGGCATGACAGGGCTTTGTTGCCTGGGATCTAAGTCCCGATTTTCATTCATAAGATGTATATACTCGAGATGGAAACATCCGCGGCCCTTGTGTAGGATGTATGAGTATTGGCATTGTTAATTGTCCAAATCTGCTTATAGGTGACATCCTTAACTGTTTAGTCATGAATGAAGCAGATCTTTTTTCACATTTTGGGTTGTACTTGGCCTTTGCCAGTTTCCTATGAGAGGAAAAGAGCAGATTGTGTTTAAATGTGTGAAATTTGAAAGAAAGAGAAATCGGTTTGATCGCTCCTACAAGTTAACAAAGCATTGCATGACATGGGTTCATTATATCACATTAAGAATATCCATATCTGAAATTTTTTACCTTCTGATTTTGTTATGCTAAATAATTTCTGTGTGGCCCTTTACTATTGAAGTCTGCACTGTATCATTGCAGTCCGGGGCTAGACCGGTTTTGGGCATTGATCTAATAGCTATATTAAGGACGGCTTGTCAAAGTTCTGATTAGGCAATACAATGGATTATTGTGCCCCTACTGATAACGCTGTTTTATTAATTTGGTTAAAAATTTCTCCTATCTAAATCAAAGCTCTTTGGTGACTTGGATACTGGGCAGCTATGAGTTGCCTTTTCTTATTCCCATCAGTGGTAGATAGGGGGTTGTCATTGCAGTTCTGTGGTAGATAGGGGTCTGTCATTGCAGCTCTGTGACTGGTACACAGTACATTAGATCTTCTCCAGGATTACATGGTCATTGCTCCAAACACTTCCACATTTGGCAATCATTCAAAGGTTTAAAAACCATTGGGCCTATCTTATAAAAGTTGGATTGTTCCTCTCTAATCCCTGCTAGGACTTTTAGAACTCGTTACATGATGTTTGAAAATAACTTGTCCATTCTGTTTCATCAGATGAAGGGCACATGGCTGTAATTCTCAAAAGAGCCCTTACTTAACAAAATATACACTGCTTCTGAATAATTAAATGACCTAGTCTGAGGTTTAATACTATTGTACAAGCTGAGTTATTGATTTCTCAAGTATACAAAAGTAAAGATATTTCCGTTTTCATTTATTTAATCTCATATATTTTGTAAAGTTTTGCCCAATTCAACTGCAAAGTAAAGGAATTCAATGTTATTATAGAAACTAAAATATTTTCTTGTCAATATATCAATTCCTACTCATTCTTGTTTTTAAACTTGACTAAAATAAAGAGGAAAGCTCTCAAGTATATCTTGGGAAATTGTTTTTGAAGGCAGAAATGACTTTATCTTCATGATCTTTAGTACTTGGTTTTAGATTTGAAATTTTATTGATGTACACTTTATATGAAGTCATTTAATGTTTAAAGTTTATGATAAGAGGTGTTAGAAAAGAGATTTAGTGAAAGGATGAGATTTTTAAACAGAATATTAACTGAAGGATGCACTTTTAAGCCTCAATTGTTGATATGTGTCAAATTCTGATGTCCCAAAGTTGCCTACAATACAAAAACCTCACAAATATGCAATTGTTTGAGAAATAAAAGTTGAAACTTGAATACATAGCACTGTTTGACTACAACAATTCTATGAGATTTTGAGATTTTAACATTTAATTGTATTTACATGCATTACTTTAAAATTTGTGGGGCAAATTTTCAATGGTTTTAGATTAAAATATTGAGGGGATTTGAATTCATGTTGAAGAAGTGATGGTAGACAAATGTGTTGCTGAAAATGTTTTCATGAAGGACAAGAAATTTTCTCTTTATACCATGAAAACACCCCCCCCCCCCAAAAAAAAGAAAACTTGTGGCTTTACAATATATTACTGCCTCATTAACAAACTCTGTAAAAGTTTATGTGAAGATTTGCTATTATTTTTGGTGTTGGGATTAGCTGACAAAAACCTTGACCTTAAATCTCTTCTTTGTAGTGTCCTTGATGAGAGTGTCATCCTGAGAAACTTAAAGATCAGATATGAGAGGGAACTTATCTATGTAAGTTTTTCATTCCAATAAATATATTCCTTTCTGTCTTATCTATGTAATTTTTTTTTATTTTTGGTCATATTTTTTTATTCTTATAGTTACCAAGATTTCTTAAAATATTTTCTCCAATAGATACAAAGTTTTTTTTATTCGGAGCTTTAAGACAGAGTTGTTTCCCTTTGTTGTAGACCTTCACGGGTAGTATCCTAGTGTCCGTCAATCCATACAAAATGTTCAACATCTACGGACTGGACATGGTCAAGAAGTACGAGGGACAGCAGCTGGGAACTCTGCCTCCGTACGTTACAAACACTTAAATACAAAAAATTAGTGCTTTGGAATTCATTTGAACATTTATTTATACTCTTGAATATATAATTGTATGCATCATTTTAAATAATTTTAAAAATGTTTCTCAGACATCTTTTTGCCATCGGAAGTGCCTCTTATGGAAGGATGATGAAAGAATTGGAGAATCAAGTTTTAGTGATCAGGTCAGGATTCACGTTGACAACCACCGTGTAAAACAAGATGTTTAGCATCAGCCATTATCTTATTACAAATTTAAAATTTAAACAGGGAGCAAAAAGTGACCCAGAAAAAGGGTGTAGTTAAAAAGGTGACCATTAAACAACTCAGTGTACTTAATTTGAAATTCAAAGTGATAATATTTGTGCTAATTCATGCAAAAGTCCTTTTTGTCTTACAACATCTGACAGCAGAGGGCAGTGGGGTTACAATACATTAGAATCCACTGATGAGATAGGTTATTCATTATTTCAGTACGATTTAAACACCTAGCTGTACTTCATTATTTCAATGAAAATAACTTTATTGGGTGTAAACTTATTGATTCTGCATGAGAAATTAATTATTGTTAGTACAAAAGTAACATCATGCAAAAGCATTTGTTTTTTTAATTCAAATAATGAAGTACATTTTTAGCTTGTCATAAGTGCAATGTCATTAATGTCGGTATTCATAGCATCAAATCTTCAATGCAAAAATTCAAATCAAAACACAGTTTCTTGTTTAGAGTCATTAAGTATTTTCACATTCCTCCACCTGAAAATAAAAAAATACTGCTAAGTCAAGATTATTTGATGTTGAAGGACGTCAATGGATGTTGATGGTGATGTTTATTTCTGTTTCAGTGGGGAGTCTGGGGCGGGTAAAACAGAGGCCACCAAGTTAACCATGCAGTATCTGGCCGCAGTCAACAAGTCGGGTAACAACCTGATCACCGAGCAAATCCTGGAGGCCAATCCACTACTGGAGTCATTCGGTAATGCCAAAACAATACGGAATGACAACTCCAGTCGATTTGGCAAATACATCGAAGTCTTCTTTAGAGAGTGAGTTTCTTTTAAAATTAAACCAAAAGAATATAATTAAAAAAGAATGTTCCATTGCCTATACTTATCATTTACCTCCTGGATAGAATGAAAGACAAGCTGGGGTCTTAGTTCATACTTAATAAATTTAAATTTTACGTGTGAAGAATTGTACTTGTAGCATGACTCATTTTTATTTTTCACAAGAACTGAAAAGTAGAAATTTATTTTGGAATCAGGAAGTATCTTTATAAACTGTACAGTTGACATTTTGAGGTCCCAGCAAGCACTTTCTAACAGGTCAATTAAAGCAAAAACATAAACAGTTTAGTTTTGAGTTGACATTGTGAGATCCCAACAAGCACTTTCTTACAGGTCAATTGAAGCAAAAACATAAACAGTTTAGTTTTGAACTGTTAAAACCCTGGTTTAGTAGCTCTCTCCATTGGTTACTAGCCCTTTTACTAACTTTGATTTTCTAACTTTGATGCAATGTCATGAGAAAGATTTCCTGTTGTCTACAATCCAACAAATGTTTTATTTTGGAAAGGATTGAATATCAAATGTTTTTTGTGATTGGGAAATTTATTTGTGTTCACCTTTCATCCTTTGAACTATCCCACCCACTATTAAGCTTTGATGCTCATCCAAAATTGAAAAAACATATTCAAGATACAAAATCTAACTCTACCAGACAAGATTGCCGTGCTGTTGTGAAGTCATCTGTTAGATCAAATGGTAAAATGGAAAAAAAATTGAAAAGGTTTTTTTATGGAGTATAGGATAATTTGGTTTGAAGATTTTTTTTACTTGAAGCTCTATAGATATAATGGCATAAGAAATATTAACATGGTGAAAAAGGAATGAAATTGACTCAGCATGATGTCAGCAAAAGTCAAATTATCAAAATTGTTTTGAAATGATTTGTTAAAAAGAGTATGTTTTGTTGTTACAGTGGGTCGATTGTGGGAGCTCGCATGCTGGAATACTTGTTGGAAAAGTCACGCATGGTATCACAGGTAAATATAATATACAAAAAAAACACCTGTTACCTTGTCAGGCCACCTGAATTAAGAGATATAACTGTACATGTATATTTCATTGCAGTTCACATGTTGCATTGGGCATTATAAATTAACTGAAACACTGACAGGAACAAAAACTATGAAATACAAAAGCAAGTGCTGGTCATATTAATGCAGGATACATGTATTATGTAATTTACTTACAAAACAAGGTAGCTCAGAAATGTGAAAAGAAAAATAAATGTTTTATTTCTCAATCTGGATTGCTAACCAATTGATACATACACTGCAAAGCATTGAAACATGATTGATTTTGGGTAATGCTTAGGAATAGGTATAGTGTTATGGAATACTTTGTTCTCTAAAACTACCTGCACTGAACGTGTAGGAAAGTGTGGAAAGATATGCTGAGCAGTAGATAAGGTAGGACTCTAGGTAGCATGTCTTACCTGAATAGGTATTTGGGGGCTGCACCATCTAAGAAGTGTATTTTTCTTTTGTCATGCTCCTTCAAGAGAAGGTTTTCTCATGATTGATACCTTTGTCTACAAAATGCAAATTATAAAAGCTCTGTCCATTATAAAGTTCAACCTTTCATGCTGTTGGAAAAATTTAAATCTGAATCACTTTAATAGGAGCAAAAAACAATGTTTGACATTTGTTTTGTTTTTCAACCTTAAATAAAGATCAAATAAAGAAATCCTAGCAACAGAAGTTTTTCTGTAGTTTGAGGGAATGTTATAAATACCTCCTTTATCTTGTTGACCATTGACAGGTGCTCTTTGATATAGTCAAATGTGATAAATGTTTTGTTAATGGTCAAATGATGGACAGTAGATCTTGTAATGATATCTAAACACTTTAGGTCTATTGAGATGTTAATGATACATTTAAGATAGTGATTCCTGGGGAAATCGAAGGTTGTTTTATATTTGCATATGATGTACCTTATGTGATACCAAGCTGTTTTAAGTGTACTCTTGTAGAAAGGATTTTTTTTAAACAGCATAAAACAAATGGACCAAATAAAAAACAAGAAACATAAATAATGACATAATAGTTGGGTTGGGTGGGGGAGTGGGTCAAAAGATGCAGAATTTATGTAATGATTATAGTAATGAGAGCATTACATATTTTGTGCAAGTGCCAGAAACATAATTCAAAGCACTGCATGTCTATTCTTCTGCACTCAAACTAGGAACAATTAAATGATAGGAAGAATTTAAATTTGTAAGAACATAAAACTTTCCTTCTGTTTACTATTCATGAGAAATTTTAGGAAGGATTCAGTTTTGGCATTTTTAACAAGGTTGTTGAGCTCAATAAATTTCAACATGGCGTACAATTCATTCCACATCAGAAGTTACCCTTATCTCCGTAAGTATCACAAAATTGTTAAAATAAAATCTTGCCGAAATTAAATGCAGACATGTTAGGAAAAATCACTAAATTTGCATCTCCCTAAAAATTCCACTTACATGGTATCTATTCATATTTTGGCATTATAATCTGGCCATTTCTTTAAATTTAGGTACATCACTATCCCTAATTCATTTGATATTCTTGTGAAGTAGATGAGTGATTCTTGTGGAATGTACAGTAATCAAAGTTCAAGTGTTTATATACAAAGGTGGATTAATTATTCTGACCAAATACATATGTAATTTTGAATCTTGTGTATATGCATTTTAAACATCTCTGACATTCATGGCTCTATGATTTTATGAGGTAAAGAAATTTAAATAGGAATATCGCCCCGAGGCTGATGAAAAGATTAAGATGATCATAGGACGAATAAGATAAAACAATGAAGGGATGTTTACAAGGCCAAAAATTAAACCATAAACAAAATTTTAAGAGTTATAAATCCTTATTTTAAAATCGTAAAACTTAAATACTACATCTGTCAACATTTTATGGGTGGGCCCTCGGGGAGGTATTTTGTCCTGACATAGTTTTTATTTAATACTGTAACATCCAGGTAAAGTGTGCTTCTTTTTGTGTTCTGGAAAAGATCATCAGAATAATGCTGCAATAAATCACAAGAATTAGTCATACATTTGTTTATTGTTTCATCTGAAATAATTATTTATCCTCTTACTTTTATGGTAAGGTTGTCAACATAACTGTTGTTTTAAACATGTCCACTGAATTAATTTAAACAAGAATTTTGGAATAGAAGTGTAAAAATTTGCATCAACTAAAGCATTATAAATCTAAAAGGACATATTATGAATTGGCAAATACAGTCAAAATGTTGAACATGGATCCAAATGTGTAGATGCACACATTGTACGTCAGTAATGACAACCAGCAAAGTTTTATAAGTGGAAGTGTGCTTGTCTCTTTGATTCGAATGCAACAGCTTCTTATTTTAAAAAAAAATTGGGAATTTAGACATTGCTTTATATGCTTCTCATTTGTCTGCAGCACAAAACACCAAAGAATTGCTCAAAAATCATGATGATTAGGAAATTTTAAATCTGATCGGATTTTGACCTCATACTGTGGTCTATAAGCATGTTATAGAATATATGAATCATAGACATTGATAATCACAAATGTTAAATTCATAACAACACAGAGAATGTATTCAGAAACTTGGAAACTTGTATGATGATTTTCCTATGTGATTCTTTTCCAGGCTCAAGATGAAAGAAATTACCATGTATTCTATGAGATGCTTGAAGGAATGTCTAAAGAACAGAGGGGCAAATATGGTCTACAAAATGCTGAAAAATATTTTTATCTGAATCAGGTATTTGATTTTTATGTGATAGCTTTTCCATAAACAATTTCAGAAACAAAATTTAACCATCAGAGAATAAAAGCATTATGAAAAGTCTCCCATAATTTTGAAATATTCTGCATATGTTAATTCTCTTGAAACAGAATGATATAAAAAACAAATTTACTTTTACCTGATTTAAAAGATTTATTTATAAAGACTTAATGGATCATATAGCAATTAAAGAACAATGCATTATCTTTTAGGGAGGAAACTGTAAAATATCGGGTAGAGATGACTATGAGAACTTTAGAGCATTGACTGCCGCTTTGGATGTTCTCAACTTCGAGAAAAGTGAACAGGACACCATATTTAAAATACTTTCCTCTGTTCTACACATTGGAAATATATACTTCAAGAAAATTCATGTAAGTGTTCAAATTTGGATTACATTGCTTGCACTGGCTATGATTACTTTAGAGAATGTTACACCCCCTTTTATAAACAAGTGCACCATGCATGTAAAGACAAGACTAGTAACAGTGGTTCTCCTTGCAGGACGACGCTAACCATGACACAGTGTTACTGGGTAGTGATGCTGAGATTAAGTGGATATCACATCTCCTACAGCTATCAGAGGACTGGTTAAAACAGGCGCTCACCACCAAAGTCACAGTAAGTAATACATTGTACATACTAAAGGCTGTATGAAAATCTAACTTGTAAAAATTAAACCTTAAATGAAGTGCAGTGCCTGATATTACAAAGAAATGTCATTGTTTTGTATTTTAGGAAACAAGAGGGGATCGCGTGCTGACACCCTACAATATTGACCAAGCTCTTGATGCAAGGTAAACATAGGAGAGACTTTTAAGGTTTTGTGAAGAAGGCTTTACAAATTTAATGAAACAGGATCTTGAGTATAGTTTAAACTATTAGGTATACAAAAGCTCATGTTTTTTTTTTTTGTTACAGGGATGCTGTAGCTAAGGCTTTGTACAGTCGCCTCTTCACATGGCTTGTAGAGAGGATTAACAACATCATCTGTAGAGCAGAGCGCGACAAGAACACATCACTAGCTGTCCTCGATATCTTTGGATTTGAGGTAATATTATTTTTTCAAATTCTGTGTAAATTTTATTTTGGTAAAAATAATTGGAGGCATCCTATTTTCATAGCATAAACATATTTATAACTGAATTACTAGTAGAGACCTCAGGAGATTTTTCTTGTAAGAAGTATTGATGGTCATATTATTTTTAACCTTCAGGATTTCCATACCAACACATTTGAACAGCTGTGTATTAATTATGCCAACGAGACTATGCAGTTCTTCTTTAACCAACACATTTTCCGTCTGGAGCAGAAGGAATATTCTCGAGAGGGCATTGATTGGTCAACAATTGAATTCCGTGACAACCAGCCAGTGATTGACCTCCTTGCCAGTAAACCAACCGGAATTCTATGTATCCTGGATGATGAATGCAGCTTCCCACAGGTAAAAACTGACTAATTATGTACATCTCTTCAGATGAGGTTCTTGGAGAGAGCAATTAGGGAGAAGAAATTTATATTTTTATTTATGATTTTAATTTTCTTAAAGTACAAGAATAAGATCAATGTTAATATATGTATTAAATGGGAAATAATGATTCATAAGTAAATCCAAATGATTTTATGAAAAAAAGCATTTTAAGGGAGATAACTCTTAGATTGCAAAATTGCTGAGAGCATACTGTAGAAAAAAATGAGTATATACATGAAGTCAAATTCAATACATTTCCAGGCAACTGATGTGTCTTTCCTGGAAAAGTGTCATTTCCACCATGACAGCAATAAGCTTTATGAAAAGCCTCGGATGTCTGATCCAGTGTTCTATGTACAGCATTACGCTGGCAGAATCAGATATAATGTGAGTATTATATGCAGGGTTGTCCCTAAGAATTAAAATAGCAGGGCCTGGACATTGAAAAAAAAAGGATTAGTGTCTAAAAAAATTTACCTGACAGGTGGTTGAGGGGAAATTTTAGAATAACCTGGGAATTATGTCATTATAGGCCGAGAAATCCCCAGCCCTGCGTCTTAAAGACAACCTGTAAAGGGGCAGGATAGATACCTCAGGTGTTATAAATAAAATTTTGAAAATCAACCAGTCTTAAAATAAGTCAAAAATCATAAATTTGTACATTGTCTGTTTTAGGTAAACCATTTTCTGGAAAAGAACAAGGATACATTAAGAAGTGATGTTGTAGAACTATTATGTGAAAGTAAAAACAGAGTAAGTACAAATATTTCAAATAGGCTAAATTAAATCAGTGAGATTCAGCTTCACTGTATATTGTAAAATTAAAAAAAATGTTTTGTATACAATGATTCCTAGCATTATCACACATCTTGAACATGAACCTTTTGAGTTTCAGCTAAACATTTCTCATTGTAGATCATTGCTCAGATGTTCAAAGACATGCGAGATCGTCTAATCACAAAAACCCTCAGCAAATCCACCGGTCGTTATGTCACCCTGAAACCCCGCACCCCCACGGTCTCCGCTGGCTTTACTGAATCACTCCTGTCTCTCATTGACAACATGTCCAAGTAAGAAAAAGTCTAATATCGGTATAAGTGCTTCATTTCTTTCTCTCTCTGCTACTCTGAGAAATTGAAAAAAAATATCTAATATTAGTACTAGTGCTTAGTTTCTTTCTCTCTCTGCTACTCTGTTAGAAATTGATAAAGTTGTTATATTTCTGTTTGAAAGTTATAAAGTATAGTACTGTAAAATCACATATTTTCGTTGGGTCAAATTTTCGTGGTTCAAGAAAAAAATGTTGGTTCGTGGGGATTTGATTTCGTGGATGAAGAACTTTATAGTAGTAGTGCATATGAAAATTGACATTTTGTGGTGGACATGAATTCGTGGGTCTCTTCATACCACGAAAACAACGAAAATTAAACCACCACGAAAATTAGTGATTTCACAGTATGTGTTTTATAGAGTTACCAAACAACCCTTCATTTCTTTTTCTTCCTAGATGTAATCCGTTTTTCATCCGTTGCATAAAACCCAACAATCACAAGGCCCCCATGGTGTTCGAAACTCAAGTTGTACTTGATCAGCTGAGGTACACTGGGATGTTGGAAACAATTCGTATACGCAAAATGGGATTCCCTGTTCGCATCAAATTCCCTGTCTTCATTTCAAGGTATGTTTGATTTTTCTGTTACAATTTGTACCAAAGTAACAATCATTTATTTGGAGTTGAATTTATTTGAACTTTGAATTTTCACTGCATGTATTAGACTCAAGTTAAAACATAGAGATGAAAAATGTTGATATATATGTAGCTGCAATAATGTAGCCCTCTCCGAATTTTATTCTGATGTTTTCTGGAGAGGGCTACAATTCCACAGCATCTCCGTAATGGTGCAAAAATATTTTTTAAATAAGGGTGACTGCAGGCAGAATTAATTGTTTTTACATTCAACTTACTTCTAATAAGATGAAATTATTATTCACTATCGACATCATAGCCCGTTAAACGCGAATACCATGTAAAATAAATCTGTTTGCCTTTTTCAGCAGCCATGACAGTTCACGCATGATGTACTGAGACTTGTGTTTGAAATTTAGAAAAACTCAATAAAGCAAATGTCGATGTTTATAGATAATTGCAATGAATAGTAACACTAAACATCGATAAATAAAATCATTCCATGATTTATTTTTTCGTAATGAGCGATATTTTGGGCTTAAAATAAGGCAATTCTAAAAAAATCCGCTCCCTATACATCTTTTATCTCATTGGCTCTCCCAAATTAAAATCTGTCAGGGTCAGTAAACATGGCGGATAAATTTAAGTTGTGATGTTGACATACACGAAAAATACGGATATATGGATTGTTCTGTATATTTTTGGATCGATTTATGTCTGGGATAACTACATTTTGGAAGTCCAGGTAAGACATATTAATAAAATAGCCGTTTACTGACAATTTGAGCCGAAATCCGTGCGGTAGTTGCATTGCACCATTACGGAGATCCTAAGGAGTTGTAGCCCTCTCCCAAAAAAAAAAAAAAGGGAGAGGGCTAAATTATTGCAGCTAATATATATGTAGTGGAAATTTTATTTCTTGCTTTGTTTATGATGAAGAACATTTGAAAATCTCTTTATTTTCATACAGATACCATTGCTTATTACATGGACAAGACATAAACTCCAAACTACTGCCAAATAAAGTGTGCCAAATGATCCTCAACACCCAGGGCTCTGTGTACAAGTACCTGTATAGGATAGGAGCTACTAAGGTTAGTACAGAGTTGTCTCCCTTTGGTTCTGTGTTTCTTTAACTACATGTTTGATATTTACAGCATTGCTTTACGTACGAAGTCTGCTTTCCCTACATGTGGTCATTTTCTTTAAAGTTTGAGGATTGCTTTTGGTGCAATGTAGTTTATTTTATGTTTATCTTTGTATGACTTGACTTACTGTGTGCAGATTTTCCCATTTATATTGAGCCTTTTGTATTGGAACAACTTTTAAAAAATAATCTCTAAAACCAAAAACATTTTACAGTTTGTGAGATGTTATTTAAATTCAGTATAAATTTTATAACGGTAACAATTTTAATTAAGAAATATTCCTCCAAAACTAAGCATTTTCGTGAGATGTTGCATAAATTCAGACTGCTGAATTAATTCAATTTTTCCAGTTGCCTCCTTTTCTTACTCCTCTTATCCATGTCTGTTTTCTGTTGCAGAAGGTTGAATTAGAATTTAAACATGTGGAAATTTCAGCATAATGTAAATTACTGCTGCAGATTTTTAGTCAGATAAATTTGTAGATCCATTCATTTTTTCCTGATCTCTTGTTATTTCGTCACCACTTCGACACTTCTCTGTGTTGTCAATATTGATTTATTTACATAATTTATATTTGACATCTAAGTCTCAGTAGTGATTGCTAAATCAGATGACTTGTGCTTATGATTTATGTTAATGTCTTCTTTCCTGACTTGTACTAGATAATTTTGCTATGATTGATGTGTACAGCATACTTTTTGGCAGAGAGAATATGCATATATTACATATATTAGGAAGTGAAATTTATGAGAAAAAAAACTTTCTCATTAATATGGGAAGATAAAATTTTTTCTTTGGCTTTGAAATTCTTATCAAGTGTTGTCAGAATGTCAAGACACCATTTCAATTCAAACTTGTCTCACTCTGAATATCCTGGTAACTGGTACCATGAGAGTAACAAAAATGAAAACATTTCACCCTCTTGTTACCTTGACAACTTGGACAGTGATGATCTGAACTATGAGAACATGTCAGCATCTTTTTACCGTGGCAACTGGGAAAATAGTGATGATGAATATATCAAAGAGCCTTCTGACACAATGTCAGAGAAATCCTAGGTAGGTGGCATGTCTATGGACAGTGAATATAATGACACCTCCCTAGGAATACAAAATCCCCCTAACACTGTTCCGACAGCAAACTTTGTGGATATGTGGAGGTACTCTTTGTGTGGCGATTATTTAAACACGGGCTTTACAGATTGTGACTCTCTTCTACAGGTGTTTATGAAGGAGAGCTTAGAACAGGTTCTGGATACCGAGGCCAAGAAGATCCAGGACGAGGCAATTGTTCGAATTCAGAAGCTGGCACGGATGTTCCTGGCTCGTAAGAAATTTCTCAAAGCCAAGACCTCCATACAAAACTTACAGAGGGCTATCCAAAGATACACAGCCAGGTAAATGTCATGCACCATTAAAAAGTTTATTAATTTTCCTAGATAAGCTTGGAACCAAATTTATCAGTGTACAGTGTACTCATTGATGAAGTGAGTGGCCATCCCCATGATATGTCAGTCAGTGACTTATAGTCATCATTAAGATTTCATTTGTAGGGCATGCTGTTATTTAGAGGCTATTTTAAAAACAGTTTCCTATTTTAAAAATAAGTTTGAAATCATTGAGAGAACTAACTAGTATGCTATAAATTTTTTCCTTGATAAATCCAAGTTATTTCATATTCATTGACTTCATCAGTAATACTTTATGTTTGTTTTGTAACTTGCTTTAGTCCTTCGAAGTTTAAAACGTCTGCCTTGATATTTTATAAAGTAATCAATGCAAGAAAATATGGCACCTTAATTTTGTTATCTGCTAATGAAAGATAATTTATTGAGCTCTCTTGAGTGTCATAGCAACTTAAATATTGAAATAAAGGTCTGTGATATAAAGTCAGTCCAAATACAATGAAGAAAGCTGTGACATAGACAAAAGTTGGCCTTTACAATCAATTATTAGACAACCTGTTACACTTGTTTACCAGATACCTGTCAGTACAACCTTAAAGTTTCTGTCCCTCCTAATTAATTTTAAAAAGTGATACTTAGATTAAAAATGCTTCTGACTTTATAAAATGGCACCATTCCAAAGCTTGGAATGCATATCCAGTGCATTTTTATGAGATAAATATTTTCATTGGAATATAATCTTGACAAGTGGTAAGTTGTATCCATTTGTTGTGATGATTTTTGGTATCTTGTACCTTTAATTAAGTTTACAAACATTTTATGGAATGCAATCATTTGTAATCAATTATGTGTGTGAATCTGTTATCTTCAATGGACTTGTTGAATGATTAACGAAGCATGACCATTACCTGAGACAGGTGAAGACAATCATTTCGTCACCTTGTGGACATCAATTCGTAATTAAACACCTAATAATTATACTGTCCAAGTATTTTTGTTGATGGACAAAAATCAGGAACACTTTGGCTTAGATTAATTTGGTCCTTTAAAAAAATGAAATTTTAATCATTTTTAATTTTGGAGTAAATTGAATGGAACATTCAGTGCTGTCACAAACTGGCATAACATGCTGTATCAGACTACAAGTCTTAAATCTTTAGAGATAAACCAAATAAGACCTAAAAGTGAAGACGCCCAAGAGAAATCTAGTATGGCTTTGTATTACTGGCAAGAACAAATTAACATTACATTTTATATGTTAATAAATCTTTCAGGTAAATTCCTGTTATTTTTTTTTAACTTTTCTTCCTTTGAGAGATGGTGTTCCAATTCACACATTTCTATGTAGTTTGATTTATTCATGTGATGTTTTAATTTTTTTTTAACAGAAAGAGGTTCCTTGTGGTTAGGAATGGAATCATTAAAGCCCAGGCTCAGTTTCGAATGTTCCGACAGCGCAAGAGATATCTAAAGGTAAGCAACACAAGTTTTCACACCTGACCGACATTTTTTGTAGTTATACAGCTTTTCCATCAGGTAAACTGGGTCCACCCAGCGCTCTACTCCCCGGGGCTGCTATACATGTAGCCAGGTGAGAGATAAGGGCCAAGGCTCACTTAATCATGCACTGGCTCAGGGGGACACACCCTAACTATTGTGGTCATTTAGCCATTGTTCTTAAAAACTAACATGATTTACCTTACTTTGATACCTGGAAAATGACAATGCACCTGTGTGACATTCTGAAGCCTCTGGATGTAGCATGCTGTACTGGGTAAGACACTGATAACATCAGCACAGGTTCTTCATTTATCTACATTAAATTAGAATACAGATTTATACTGTTAAAAAGTCAAAGTTATGAGTAATGCTTCATTTCATGTGTCACTTGACACAAATAATTAGAAAGTTTGCTCATGTAAGCTTCTCCAGAAGGAGATGAAGCATGCAGGGATAAAATAATTATTTCATTATTTTTTGATGGAGGATTCTTATTATGTGTTTATTGCTGTTCTGTTGTTGTGTCGTAATATACACATAAATCAGTCTGTGAATTCAATGTAACATGTCGAGATTGAGTGATCAGTGCACATCAGACTAATCAGGCATAACAAACAGTTGTCCATCAACCATCGGATTCAGTAGGACAACATGTACTCTACTTTGTATACCACCAAGGAATTACCAGACAGGAGCATGTACTGGGCATGCTCGGATGAGTACTCCGATTCTCCCGAGTCTGAGTACACAGAGAACTCAGAAGATGAGTCTTTTTGTAGTGAAGTGTATTTCTATTTTTCGCAGACAAGAGAAGAGTTAAAGAGGAAGCTGGAGCAGGAACGCCTGCTGAGACAAAAACAGGAAGAGGAGGCCAAGATGGAGAGAGAACGAAAGGTGAGCAGCAAACTAGATCAGTAGTTAGGTGTAGGGATACGAGCTGGCCTAGCTAGTAGTTAGGTGTATGAATATCTGGCCCAGGAGCTTAAAATATGGATTAGGAACTGGCTCAGTAGTTAAGTGTATTGATAAGAGCTGGCTCAGGTGCAAGATGTATGGATAGAAGCTGGCTCATGAGCTAGGTATATGGATAGGAGCTGGCTCAGTTATTAGGCATATGGATAGGAGCTAGGTATATGGATAACTAGCTCAGAAGTTAGGTATATGGATAGGAGTTGACTCATGAGCTAGGCATATCGATAGGAGCTGGCTTAGTTCCTATATAACTGGCTCAGTAGTTAGGTGAATGGATAGCTGACTCAGGAATGAGTTGTGTTGACACATAAGTATAAAGCTGGCTGAGTGGTAAGGTTTATTGACAGAGAGTTAAGCATTAAGTTCAGCGGCTTTATATTTTGCCAAAAAAGTGAAGGTAAAAGCTGAGAGACTTATGTTTTTTTTCAAAAAATTAAGCATAAACCTGGCTTGGTAGTTCATCATTATCATAATTGTCATCGGACAACAAATTGCCTCAGTTGCTCAATTCATACAAGAATCATACAGATATAAAAACTCATTGCATTGCAGTTGAGTGAACTTTTTAATTGTTATATGTTGGTTCCAAGGGATGAATTAAGTTTTGCTTATTTTAGATGGTTGACTAATTCAAACTACAAGAATAACTATAGGTAGAACTTTGAAGAATAAGATGTATGCCTCCTACCTCTTAGATAGCTAGAATGGGAATTTTCATTTTAAAGCCCCTGTTAAAGGGAAGTGGACCTATGTACAGAAAGTTGGTGGGTGTCGACTGTAATTATATTATTAGAAGTTTTGTTTTTAGAAACTGTGTGTGTAAAGTCTAGTGAAAGTCAGTAGAACTGTCCTCTGAATTGGATGTAGGTAAACAGGAGAGAACACTTTGTTGGGTCCTGTTTTATTTACCAGATACAGGATGATGGATTTTCTCTTCACCTCTCTGTCTCACAGGGCCTGTTGTTTTATATCCAAATCACTTATCTGTCATGTCAAGAATCCAAACCTTCGCAGACAAACTGTGATTCACTCCCTCAGTCCTGGGACAAGTTTTACTGGGGACTGTCACTGCTGTGATACTTAAGTCTCCACCTTAAGAGGGAGAAGATCAGAAGTATAGCTCAGTAAGACAAGGCGAAACTGACATTGATATATTAATACATTATTGGACCAGTACGGCAGATTATGAATTTTCTTTGCTCTTTTAGCCTATGATATAATCTTATGGATATTGTGAAAGGTGTTCTTTCTTTCTTCCTTCATTTAACTTCCATTTTAACATCTGTAGAGTATCAAATAGAAATAGGTTACAAATTTACTGAAGGCAAAATTACATACATGTTAAAAAACATATGTATGTAAGGTATTTGTGGCCTTAAAAAATTCAGTGGTGAACTATTTCAAGAAGGTAGATTTTGAAAAATACCATTTAAAATCAAGTGGAAAAAATAAAATTGAAATGTAAATTAGTATCAAATAGTCATTTTTCAATTCCAGAAAGTGAAGTGCAAGATATGTGTTTTTTAATAGGGTACCCATCTGTTGGATTTAATATGACTTGCTACATTGCAGAAAATAATCAAAACATATATATGTAATATATAGATTTAGATTACGTAGATTAGAGAGAGCCTTTTTCCTATTGTAATATCAAACCTCATATGTATGATTAATAGTCCATGTTTTTGCACGAGTTTTCTTTTTGGCTAAGAAATAAGTGGACTGTTATTGATATAGGTATAAGAAAGCAGTAATAAAAAGAATGTTATGTTTCTTATGTAGCACATAGTTACCATTTAACCAAAGTTTTCCACAAGATTGTGGTTCTTGATGGTGGTAAAATGTTAAGCAGCTTACCACATTTAATATGCAAAAAATAACCATTAAGAGTCCCAGCTGTGATCTCTAACTGCACCAAACATTCAGTACAATCACAAGTAGATTTTTAAGCGATAGTTTAAATTTCCTGAATTTCATCATGAAGAAGATTTAAAAGCATTCATGGTATAACTTAAGGTAACCCTCTGACACTATATCATTTCTTTGTCGTCTGTCATTGTTTAGAAGACAGCTATATTTTGTGGTAATCTGATCCATACATCTCTGCATCCAGTAAACAGATATCAGATCCTACCTTCAAATATGCGGGCCACTTTGTCTCAGCGATACATTTCCCATCAGTAACTTGTCTTTTTAGGGGGGTGAATTATAAGATACAGGTATTTTGCTTGACCCCACGACATTTATCTTCACCTTTGTATATTTGAGTTTGTTTGTTAGTCAGTTTTTCAAATTCATTGATGGTGTGTAGTCTTGTTTTTGAGAGTTTGTGCTCAGTGAAAGGAAAATATATGGAATTTGATTTTAATTCTTTTATAGAACTTCATACTTATATATTGAGTTTTCTTTGAAATTTGAGAACTATTTTCATAAAAATGTTGGAGTAAAAAATTAATAGAATTTAATCTTATTGTGTTCTGTTTCAGGCCCGTCAGGAGCGTGAGATTGCTTCCATCACAAACCTGGACATTCCAGGAGAGCTGGCATTTGTTTACAACAAGCTGGATGGTAAGTACTAAGTATTGCAATATCACAAGGTATATCCATTAGTGTGCAGTTTATTGATAAGTAACACCTCCGTCTTTACGTTGGTACAGATTGGCAGTCCATTAACAATGATAGACACATCATTACGGTCAGTAAGGACGTCCAGCAAATGGACCAGCACTACAAACTGCCAGAGGACATCAACGCTTTCCCATTCAGTAAATTTACAGGGGTCTTCTTCAAGGTATGTCATGTTTCTATATTGAGGAATATGTTGCATAACTTGTTGTTTCTGCTAATTGCTTTTCTAAATTACAAGAAATTCAACAGAATTAAAAATATGATAATTTTTGTTCACAGAAAAATGTCTTGCTGAATGCCTTTCTTGAAGTAAAATCTGTAAAATTGTATTGTTTTTTTTAGGATCCAAACTGGGGTTTTACTATGACTCCTATAAAGTCTTCACTCACTCAAGGAGTAACAGGAGGAGAACTAAATCAGATTGCTGTGGCTGTATTTAAACTGGTAAGGACCATTCACGAGATTGGTGTGAAACTGATTTATGATGTAATATAATGTGTCTATATGTACATACATAGACATGACTGTGATTAATGCTTTTTCAGATCCTGCGGCTGATGTATGATAGGAATCTGAGAGATCGCCAGGAAAAGGCCATGGTGGATTATATTATTCAAATGGTATTTAATTTATTCCTCCTCAACTTTCCTTCTTGTAAATGTTAAGATCCTATCATGCAATGTCAAACAGGGGTTTCTGGTTTATTTTGATGGCATTTAAATTCTATGTAGGGACTGCAACATGAAGGCCTGAGGGATGAAATTTACAGTCAGATTGCAAACCAGTGCTGGAACAACCAGAATCCCGGGGCCCTGGAAAAAGCCTGGAACTTAATGGCCGCTTGTCTTAGTGCCTTCCCGCCCAGCAAAAAATTATGCAAATATCTTATCAAGTAAGAAATATTCCTCTGGGAGACAATGTTTTGTCCTTAAAACAGATAAGCTTAGCCTACATTTCAGAATAGATTCAGATCATAGTGCAGAATCCAAGAATTTTTTGTTGTACACAGCAGATTTTAATATTGTAAGATGGGAATGATTAATGTAAAATTTGAAGTACATGTAGATGGAAGTTTTACTTTTCTTAACGTAATGAAGTGTAATAAAATTGTAACAAATTTCTGATTGTGGAATTGATAACTTTTGTTCCTGTCCCAGATTTGTGTCAGACATCGGACTAGAGGGGCACCAGCAGCTGTGTCAACACAAGGCCTTACAGTGTGCTAACGTGGAGGCCCAGTTCTCCCGAGTCTACCCTCCCTGTCTCCTCGAGTGGAGGGCCATACAACAGAAAGCTAACATGGCACTGGAAGCCAAGTTCCCTGATGGTAAGCTAAAAAACATTGTATAGCCAAAAAAATGAATAATATTAAACTTTGGAATGTAATAGAAAATCAATACTCTGGTGAGCAAAATTCCAATCTTCAATTTTTAGGTCACAGAATGATTGGCCATGTGGAATCCTGGACAAATGCAGAACTGTTTGCCAGACACCTGTTGAACATAAGGTAAGAGGGACGGTCAGTTTATTAGAACACATTGACCAACAATAACTGGTCGTAAATTGACAATTAATTATCTGTGTTACCTGACGTTTACAGGGGACTTCAGGAGAACAGCTATGGCTGGACAGTCCAGATCCAGGAGGAGGTGGATTATTACGAGATTATGGGATACGACTATGTCCTGGACCTCCTGAGTGAGATGGAGGTCCCTCCAGGGTTCCCCTACTGTAAGTCGTATTACCTTGCCACATCTGACAGGACCAGGGAACCTCCCGCAATGAGAAGAGGCCTCTACAAAAACTCGTAAGTACCAGAGGGAGGGCCACAGCAAGGTTTAAAGACAAATTCCAGTGATATTTTTTATTTTAGACAATTAGGATTGTTTTGACTGTGAAGTACTGAAGCATTTAGGAAATAAGAAATTTTTAATAGATGATAAAATAAGTTATGGTCTAGTGATTTGATCTTTTGCCAGGGTAGTAATAGCCTGGAAACAAAAGGTGGGAGCTACTGAGCTAACAAAACATTTTTATCATGCCTTTCAGCCCACATAGCGTGGACGATGAGAGATACCTGAAACTAACACGGTCCCTACCTCAGCCTCTGGAAGTGAAACACTCCCGCATCGAATCCCGATCATTCACTCCAAGGAAGAACTATGTGGAGGAAAATGATGACGGAATTGAATTCTCTATGACAAGTGTTCTCAATCAGCGACCAACAGAGTTAATGATGGATGGTCTCTCGGGATCTAAGTTAAACATGAGATATAACAAACGCAAGGCACCCAGTCCACCGACCACGAATGGACACAGTGTTTCCAATGGAATACCTAACGGACATATAACTCCTATTGTAGAGGACATTGAGGTGGTTGGACTGGACCCTAAGTCTAAGTTAAACACCAGATATGTGAATGGAGTACACAGTAATGGAGCTGGTACCCCAAGGTCTGTGACTGATGAAGACCTCAGTCCCCACTCTAAACTGAATACCCGCTATGTGAAATCTGGAGTTATCATAAAGGAACGTGAACGCATCAGAAGACACGGCCCGGGGATCGGGTTGTCGAGGAAACATAACCAGGACCGTTATCTGGAGGGTGTGTCTGCCGCATCAGACATCTCGGCAGCCACCGGTCAGTCAGACTGGTCACACTGGGTGGAGGACGTCTTTAACAATGCTCTCAATGAGCATGTGGACACCCTGAGTGATGCTCATACTCTAGAGAATCGATTGAAGGGAGGGGGTAAAGGAGTTCCAGGCCCTGGGGTCCAGCCAGCCCCAGTTCCTCCCGCTACCCTGCCACTGCTGAATATGGGATTACAGCCTAATGGAATGATCCCCACTTCCCCACCAGTGGTGCCTGTTAATGGTAAGATGTTGTAAGATGTTGCCTCTTTGTTTATGAAGTTGTGATACTTTTATGTCATTTATGTGTTGAAGGAGCAGGTTTAATGAGTTCATTGACACGGTCTTCAAGTTCATGAGGAGATTGAATTAATGGTCTGTCCATGTTGTAACTGGCAGTTAATAGAAAAGCATTTATATGAGACATGAATTACCATATTCTGTTGCAGACTGAATGTGTCATGCTTGTAAATTTAAGAGAGGTATCTCCGTTATGAAAAATGATGTACCCACCTACAAAGACAAATTTTGATTATGACCAATGGCAATTAAACTTGATGATTACTTTTAATCAGATACATGTGATGGTGTTGTAATTCGGCTAATAATCTGTGTTAGTTATCTTCCCTTAAGGTGTTGTAGCAGTGACCTTATATTGTGTATTACTTTGACCTCCATTTGACAGTTGTGTATTCAACACCAACCCTTCCCTTGAAATTTTTCTTATTATGCTGCAGTCAAATATTGCCCTGTAGATGTATTAGTGTTAGGAAGCCAAGTGAGGCCGAGATGTTTTTGGTGTGTAGAATCCCTTGTTTGATGTAGTATTGGCCCCTGGAGTCATGTACAGGCCTATTTATCACATAGAAGTGGAGGCTATTTGGTCAGGCCCAGCCTGTGATGAATGATAGGAGGTCCTGAAACATTGTGTTTGTCAGCTTCAAAGCGCAGGGCGGGCCAGAGTGAGTGTCACCTGTGGAGGTGATCATTCCTGGGTCAACTCTCTGTTCCGTCAGACACAGAACGCTAGTACTCGTTACTATGGGGACTAATCAGGAGGAACAGACCGAGTCTGTAGTGTTTCAATGTGAGACTCCAGTGAGTCAGGCTCGCGGATTTCATGTTGTAGTGGGGGCAAAAGATGGAAAAGGGGATTATAGTGAGTACTGATTGGAATTTTACAGGTCCAATAAGATAAGTAGACTCAATTATCTAGTTTCCTTATGTTTAGGCAAGTTTGACAAGGGATTCGTAATTTTTTGAAAGATGCTTTATTAGAAGTAAAAATAGTGAGTATTTTTCAGTGTGTTTTGTACTGAAATGTATAAATAAGATCAAGGGTTACCTATTTCATATCTTGCAGTTTGCACAGGAAGCATAAAATTTTTTTTCTGATAAATCTGTAAATCTGAGATGACTATACTGTTGATGACAATGTTTTTATGAGTCACTGATAAGCGGACTGTCTGTTAGGGGGTAATACGACAGAAAGTAATATACCGATAACAAAGGTGAGGAATGCAACAGACATTACGCATTTAACGGGGAGTGAAGCATCACTTGACGCAAGGTTGTAAATCGTCCCATGATGCATGTTTATCTTCTTACGCTTCCTTTCACATAAAACCTTAATTAATTGTGATGTTTATGTAGTAGCCTATCTTCATTAGAACTTTATTTTATCAAGGACAATTTGGAGGAATGTTTGTTATTGACAATGATTGGTTTTCATGTTTTATGGTATGTTATAGAATTTGGTTTCTGTAATTAGGAAAATTATCAGAATTAAAAACTGAGAGACATGCAAGATAAAGGAATTTGATAGTTTATTGTTTTACTGAATGGTTTTACTGATGAGTTATTGTAATGTACTTAGTCAGTGAATTGATAAGATATGGCAATGCTCTTAACTCTAAGTAATATTTGTTGTTTTTCCAGATCCTCTACAACTAGCTGCTCAGCAAATGGCCCAGCAGTCCCAGCAACAGGCCTTGTACAATGCCTATCTCCAACAGATGGTAACTTCATCCATCATATAAGGCTTCAAAAATAAAATAAACTAATTAAAAGTTCATTCTCATGATGCTTTAGCCCAATTCACTTGTATTTTTAAAATACGTTGATTAGTACAGCATTATTTTGTTATTCCTTTCAAGGCAAACCTTCAGGCCCAAGCACAAGCACAGGCCCAACTCCAGCAGCAACAAAGACAGCAACAGCAAAATCTCCTTCAGTCAGCACAGCAACAAATGTTGCAACAGCAGTTCCTACAAATGCAACAGCAGCAGCAGCAGACCCCCCAGAACCTTGTGAGCCCTGCCTCCAGCTTTAATTCTGTGGGCCCATTCCCTGTTGTGACACCCAGGGACCAACAGCAGATCAATGGTGGTGTGGTTATGACGTCTGCTGCACAACCATTTATGATTAATGCACAAGGGGGCCAAATCAACAGTCAGGGAGGAATGCATGTCCCTGTTTCGGCGATCTCAACAGCTGAGGTCAGCAGTACTGGTGTCCCTAAAAAAGTCTACAAAATGAGGAGTCAGTTTGAGGGACATACCGAGCATAAGACTTTTGGACAGCCGAGTGTCGCTCAAATTGTAAGCACAGCCCCCACCCAGGGCCTGACCATCAACACTGAATCCTCCGAGAGAAAGGAATCCAATGTCAGAATGGTTCCCGCCCCAGCACCCCCTCCCCCTCCTCAGTACCAGGATAACGAGCTGACAAGCCCCCGCATGCAATCTGCACCCCCTCCACCCCCACCCCCTCCTCCCATCTTGCAAACCACAGAAGATTCTTTTGATCGAGAGAAAGGGATGTTTACTTTCACTGACAAGAAAGGCAGAGCTCGGACTGTCAGAATCGGCAAGGTCGTCTGGCCTCCACCTTCCCATGAAGAGGAGAAAAGGGCCAGGGAAGTCGGTCGTCTAGAAATTGATGAAAATGTCAAACAGAATCTTCATGATAGATTCAGCCCTAAGAAACAATGGAAAAAACCAGAGGCTCCACAGGAAGAACAAAAGGTCAGTATGATTTATTGATAGTCAATTTGTATCTGTAAGAAATCCCTGTTAGACCAAGAGTGTGTAATTATAATTACACATACTTTTATAAATTGATACAGCTTGTCACTGATTTTGTGTTTGTTGTAGGAGCGTAAGAATAAGTCTCTGGCGGAGTCAGTCCACCTGGCCACTCTTCAGCTGCTGGAGCAGAAACTGGGAGGAAACAAGGAACAGGAGCATGAGAAGAAGGAGATCATTGCCACAAAAATCATTCAAGGTCAGTTACAGGCTTTACTGGGAAGCAGACCTGTATAATGGACACAGGTGCCAAGAAGCATGTTAATGTTGGAGGTGTAATATCTTATTATAGGAAGCTTTCTTGTCATCTTATATGTTTTAGTTCAGGATTTTGGTGTTCGCAGTACAATGAAATAATTGTTAAATGAGGAATGTTGATTGCATGCTATAATCATTTCCCATTGTAGATATTGGTCCACCACCTGCTCCACCAAAACCACCGGGTACAAATTATTTAACACTTTTTTTGACATTTTGCTTTATTTTTCATTGCACTTTAAGCAACGAACAAGATTAACTTTAAAGTTTAAATTGTGTCAAAATAATTTGAATTCTAGAGACAAAAAATATACCAACAAATACAGAAATGTAATAAAATAAGATGGAAAATTTTGAAAAAGAAAAAAAAAAAAAAAATTAAGAAACAAGCTTAACCTGGTATTTGCAATTTTTTCCTCTTTTCAATTGTTGATGCTGTCTATAGTAGGTTTTACATTACTTTTTAGAACCAGTTAAACCGCCAGAACCTGTTAAACAAAAGGGTACTAGTCTACAATGCTTTTCTACTGCTTATTGTTTCTTTCTGGCATTGAATTGACCTTCAGTCATAAATAAACTTGATAATACATGTATATAAGTGGAGATCAAGCTGATAAATGAATTTATTAATGATAAATTAATATAATGTGTGCATTTTTAAGTTAAAAAAATTCTGAAATGTGTAAACGTTGCTGTAAAATATTAAACTTTTATGCATGTCAAAGATGTTTTTAAAACAACATTCACAAACTAAAACAACATTGATTGGTGATTGTAGAACCAATCATAGAACTGAGACCGCCTCCTCAGCCAATCAAACGTGGTACAGTACACGCACCTCAATTCAGCTCACAAAATACCAATCAGTCCACCTAGTCCTGCACTGTCATCAAGTTACAAATCTTACTTAGTTTTCTACATATTTCTTGCAAAAGAATATTTGGCTGTTATTGAGTTGTAAGGAGTTGATTGTAGGAGTACGTTTATAGAAACAAGGGCACAGTTTAGCCTTTGGTTAAAACTTTTTACTACACTACACTGTGTCAGTTGGCTTGTTTAATTTTAAAAATTTAAAACAATTACCAAAACTAGAAAAAGATTTTTTAAAAGACATTTTGAATAACAACATTTTCATTAGGTGGGTGTAGTTGGAGTGATTGTTGCTGTTTTCTGAATTAATATGACTTTTTTTTTAATATTCATAGGCTCTGCTTTGTTTTGTTAAAGCTTTATTTTTAAATTTTTGAATTCAACGACACAGCATAATTTACAGCAGATGAGTGCAAAATTGTAGTAACACAAAGCTTTTTTCATAATCAACATGTTATGGGAGAGAGATGCTCAAGTATTTAAATTAAAAGACTCATTTACTGGATAATGGAGATACTTGTAATTTAATGTTTTAAATTAACCTCAAACAATAAATATTTTATTATAGAACCAGAACCCCCAAAGACAGAGGAGATTGAGGAAGAACAGGGTACATAGTTATAAATAGTGTGTGCTGTGATTTACATACTAAGGGAAATAACTCCTACAGTTACATTGCTATAAGTAGTGTGCTGTGATTTATATACTAAGGGACGTAACTCCTACAGCTACTGAGCATTACCTTAGGCTACCTAAGCTGCACCTTAGCATTCTAGTGTACACCTGCACCTTTTTATAGTAGTCAATCGGTCCACCTGTCAGTTTATGGACAGTTTACTACAGAACCTGGCATATTAATGTCATGTAATGCACTTACGACTCTACGTAAATTAACACTTCATTATTAGATCTATAGATATGTTGGACATTTGATGAAGTAGGCATATATTTAGATAATTTTTTTTTACAAAATTAGTTTTATAACTTTCCTTATGAAGTTGTGTTTACAACAACACATAACATTTTCCGACTGGAATGACTTATTATTATCTTTGACATTTTCATTATTATTGATTAAAGATACTGTATAGCGATATCAAGATGGATGATTTTCCTGTAGCTTTTTTTCCTCAATGCTTTATCCTGACTTTTGCTGAAGCCAGTTTTAACAGCTTTACAGATCTGATTCATCAAACTTAATGTCAGAAGAGTGTACCATTAATTCAATAACATACAAGATATCGATGATGATTCATTATCATAAATTGACTATACTTATTTTTTTGTAAAGATTGTCTCTCTATTTTTGCAAGTTTCAAAATATAATTTTGTAAATTGTTATATTTTTAAGTTTTCGTGTTTAATATGTTTGTTAGTCCTTAAGTATGCATGACATAGACCTAGATTTTCCTTTATTTTAACTCAACTTTTATTATCTGTAGAGCCCCCACCCTTGCCGAAATCTGCCCCTCCTCCCCTGCCACCCCCCACCCAGACCCTGGAGACTGTCATGGTGAAGAAGAAGGAGCCCCAGTTCCTGATAAACTACACAGAGCTGGAGAAGGTTGTGACCCGCCTCTACCCCCAGGGAAAGCAGAAGTACCTAGCCTACCACAATGTACCCTGGACACTCAACCTGAGGAAAGAGGTAACATGCCAACATTTACTGGATCTCTCAGATAACAATCCATTCTATTGTGCCATCATTGTCAAGGAAATTTCAGCAGAGTTGATGTAACTTGTTTTGGAATTTAACTTGATAGGGAAGTCATCATGTCTGTCTCTGGTGTGGTCTTACTGTCAATGTCCAGGAATTTTCACTAGCAAGATAATTGAAAGAAATGCTTACTTTTTCCGTGTTTTGTCTGCGTTAGTTGGCCCAAAAAGCATATTGGTTATGTAGAAAAAGTGTTGTTAAGGTGATATGGTCTTACCACTAATGAATATCTGTTGTCAAACAAGTGTAATGGTCAGTGTTTTTTGGTCTGTAGTGACTGCCATCAGGTGATGTGTTTATTGTCGCTATATGTGTGTGGGGATAGCACCACTAGCTACAGAGGGGAGGGGACCTGTCTCCATGGCCCACAGACTGCCAGGGCCCTGTATCAGTGGACGCTGATTCTTGACAGCGGTCACTCCCACACTGGATTCCCCTCGCATGTACTGGGCCTCACGCCCTTGTTCTTACTGATTTAAGATGATTGGTTGCTTGTCTGGGAAACAATTATGGCATTTATATAGAAGCTAATGACATGTTATTTATGGCCAATACACATTGTTTTGTGATAGAAAAATACTGGAGCTGTGTGGATAGAGTGTTTTTAGAAATGGAGAGTTTTCTTGCTGGATGTTTTGTTTGTTGATTCACTTTTCGAAATACTAGGAATTATGATGAACCAAAGTAGACCTTTTATAATGGTGAATCCTAACTCAACAATGAATGAAATGCCCTTATGCATCAATATCAGAAAAGAGGTATCAACTGTGATGAATCTCAATCATCATGAAGTTAATTTTCTTTTTCACTTTGGAGTGATATGAATCTAAGATACTGTGTGTCTCTTATAAATATCTGGGAGAGTTAGTTTATAAATTAATTGTTTAATTTTCAATGAGCAATTGCCTTGAGGGCATAAATAGAATGAATGTTTATTGCTACTTACAGATAGAAAGGTCCAGGTAATTGATTAAGCAATTAAAGGTCTCAGGACTTGTAACTGTATTATCTTGATGTTTGATCTTTAAGGTATTCCACCCCAGGGAGCGACTGGAGAACCCCATGGCCCTCCACCTGGTCTTCTGTCAGGTGGTACAGGATGTCTACAATGGAGGATGTGTCCGTATCAACAAGGAGGATAGGATCAAAATGAGGGGCATGCTGGGTAAGTGACCCTCAAGGCATTGTGGGTATTAATGTCATTGACTTATTGTAATGATTTCATCTCTTGATAGTTTTCAACACTTGAGTAATTCTTTCACACTTGAATGAATTTCAGGGATTGGGATCAAAAGCATGTTAATGGTACAAATAAATTGATGTCAATATGAAGTTAAATTGATTGATTGAAGTAAAATCAATTTATAGTAAAATTATGGTTAAACATGTATTAGCACAGGAAATTGAAAACAATTATTCAGTGGCATTGCTTGGTATCATTATGGACTACATATGGATTAAGGTAATGTGTTTATTCAATATTATCCATGAATTTCCTTTATTGTAGAGAGCTATGGAATCAACAAAGATAACTATTTAGGTGGCAATTTTAAGAATCAAGTGAAAAAGATAATTGTAGACACAGCCAAAGAATGGCCGACCTATTTTGCCAAATTATTCCCAGTAGCGGTAAGTATGAAGTTACATGACTTGTGTAAAATCTACTATACCTGTCTATTCTTTCTAACTACAATGCAATGATTATAATCACAGTAAATATTAGTAATACATTGTACTAGAATAAATCTTTGTAAGATGTCAAAATTTATATGATTTTAAATGTTCAATGTGCCTTTTATTTAATTCTTTAATACATGTACTTCTTTTTCTTATCTTTAAAACAAATCCTTTGACCATAGATTGCCATTTTAGAGTAATTAGAACAATATTTTCTATTCTTCTGCCCATATATATTTTTAGCTTGATATTTTGACTTAATTAAGTGCAACATTAGTGTTCATTGTTTTCAGGGTCAAGGTCAGTATGGAGGAATTCGTTACGTGGGGGTTAACCATAATGGCATCAACTTCCTGACTCGGGAGCGCTCCCTGGTTGAGGATTATCTGGATGTAATGGAGCATCACAAGTCAGTACCTAGCCTCAGTATACATAGCTCACCTATCAAGTACAGCTGAATCTATTGTCAGACTGTGCAGCATTCATGAACTTATGTGCCTTCAGTAAGACTGTCTGTTTGTTTTACAGTTTTGAGGACATTATTGATGTAGTGCTGCCAACAAGGGACACCATTCAGATAAATCTGAAGCACAAATCTGTGGTTCTCTTCACCAACAGGGTACGTGTCAGGTTTAAACTCACTACCAAATCTTTGATGTATATACTTGATGTAATTCTGAATATATAAGCAGAAAAAAAAACCAAATAGATGGTTTCATTGCAGGCCTCACAGCTCAAAGAGATGGTTGATCTGTATCTTCAAGAAGCAGACAAGGTAGTGTAATCTACTGCATGTTTTAAAACATTTAGAAGAATTATTTGATATTAAGCATGTTTTACATCATGCTTAATGTATTTCAGGGAAACAAGTATGTGATAGCTGTAAAGGATTACATAACTAGAGAGTCCACACTGTTGAGCTTTGCAAGGAATGAGGTCATCAAACTGCTAGATCCAGAAATGGCATTAGAAGAGGGTGAGATCTAAAATTTCATTTTACACACTTCTGTAAGATATAAGTACTGTATAATCCCTATTAACCGCCCCGGGCGCTTAGAAAATTGCTGGAAGGGGGCGGTTATTTTGATATTCTTGCCAAAATTTTGAATGTCATATTTTAACCTCAAGAAATCTTTTGGAAAAAAAACAAATAACAGAAAACCACTAAAAATTGTCTAACCTGCCTTTAAATTACAATAATCCACCAAAATTTTGCTATATGACTCATTTTCCCACTTTGAAATTAGGGAATAGACACGGAGAACAGATTTTGTACTTGTGTGTATAACTTTCACTTTCAGAAATACATGATTAGGTCGTTGATAAAACTTTAACTTTCAAGAATATTTTATTTTATTAAACTTTCATTTTCACTTTCTTCATTATGGCGAATTTTAACTTTTGATACGATTCTGGATGATTTCGATCACTGTAAAGGGGGCCCTTATTTCCTGACAATTGAAAAAGACCCAGGGGGGCGCTAATAGGGGTAGGGGCGGTTAATAGGGATTATACGGTATTTGTAAACCAAATGTAAAAAAATTATTTCCTTATTGACAGGCTGGCTGTATGGATCCTTGAATGGAATGCTGGGATACTTCCCTGCTGAGTATGTGCGACCTTTGGCTAGACATGAGGTTGAGAGGTCAGGGGGCATGAAAGCTCAGTTAACAGAGCACACAATACAGAGAATGATTAGACCACCAAGCAGGGTCAGTATCTATATATAGAACATCAGCTTCATACTTGTTTGAAATCTCCACCTCTACACTCAGATTAAGAACTTTATTATTTTTGTACATAAATTACATAAACATTTCCATATTCCATTATAAAATGATTAAGATGTTGCCTTTTAAGACTAACAATGTTCTATGAGAAGTTGAGAACTACAGGTATGTGCTAAGTTTTGTGACTGATCTTATTTTCCAGGATGGCTATGCTGACAACAGGAGTGAGACAAGTCAAGGCACTGCCATTCAAGATGGCAAGTTCTCCATGATGGAGTTTGCCTTACTGCACTTCAGAGAGTCTCTTCAGAAGTAAGTGAATGAAGTGTTTTTGCTAGAGGACAATTACATGTATTTATTTAGTGTGGAACTATTTCTAAGATAAGACAACAATACATACAAGATGTGTAGGCATGCTATAAAGTACTGCTTCTTTCACTAAGGCCTCAGAATCTGAGCCTGACAAGCCGTGATGCTGGGTAAGTAATAGTGTGTGTGCCTTGTTTGGAGATTTACTGACTTTTCTGACATTGTTTATTGATATGTGTTACAGTAACAGGCGAGAGTTAGTGAAGTATAAACCAGGTAAACAAAGCAACAGTACCAATAGCATGACGGCATGATACCCTGTTATGTTGTATATTACACAGTTCTATGTATTAGGTTGTTACAAAACAGTTCAGGGAGAAATGTTGCTTGGATTTTCACGATTACTCAAACTGGGGATGCATTATTTACATTTGCAGCTTTATTTGTGCTCAAGCAATATTTCTTGAAGGCATGCTTTTGTATTTTATTACCATGATTACTAACATGTTATTTTAGTTCATCATTTTCACATTGTGAATAGACATGCTTTATATGAACCTCCAGTACTATGAGGACATTATATTTTATGTTCCCCCAGTGTTTATTCTAACTGTCTGTTGTTGTTTTTACTCTGCACCATTTTACGTTATATCCTCCATATTCAGGTTCGTGATGATGCGGAAGGATGATGGTTCTATACGAGGCACGATTAAAATGATAGAAAGCCTCAAGCTTCGTAGCATGGAGCCTGATAAAAACAGGAGAGGGGAAGGTCTGGTGATGCTTGGCTTTAGATAACACTAACACAATCTGATACACAAAAATTAAGAGTGAATTGAAGTAAAATTGATTTATTACATTTACACACTCAAGTCAATTGTACCTGTATGTCGTGAAGCACATCTTTTTAAGTTTTGAATAACATGTTTGTGGATATTTATTAAGGAGTGTAATTTTAATGAACTTATTCTAAATTCTATTTGAAAAACTTCATTTTTTTCTCATGTACCCTTGTAATTTGTGTTGTTTTCCCTGACTGCATGAGAAAAGAACTTTCTAACATAGTTCTATGTTAAGCATTAACATAAAAACAATAATTTAACAAATTGTAACCTAGTTAACCTTTTCTTCAAAATTATTGGCAATTATGTGCCAATGTAAAATTAGCATATTGGAAGAAAGATTGTGCTGTTTTGATAAAAATGTTAGGAAGTTATTAATCACCTTCATTATCTATGATATTGTACATGCATGTATATTTGTATATGCATTTTAACAACATTTACTAATATTAACTTGAAATCTGATATTTGTGTACTAGATATAATTAAACTACTAGTATTTCATCAATTGAAATTTATCCCAAGTTTCTATTCTAAATTTTCTAGTACCAAAATTGTCTTTTAAAAAAGTAAAAGATAAATTT
>PRKT01000295.1:590648-617957 GCA_003671525.1 Saccostrea glomerata | reverse complement strand
GGGCCACAATGGCCGACCAAAGTTTTACATAGAAATATATAGTAAAATTCTTTAAAAATCTTCTTCTCAAGAATAACAAAGCCATAATTGATCATATTTATATGGAAGCATCCTCAGGTGGTGTAGATTCAAGTTTGTTCAAATCATTACCCCCGAGGGTAGGGGCGGGGCAAAATGGCCGACCAAAGTTTTACATAGAAATATATAGGAAAATTCATTAAAAATCTTCTTCTCAAGAAAAGCAAAGCCATAATTGATCATATTTATATGGAAGCATCCTCAGGTAGTGTAGATTCAAGTTTATTCAAATCATTACCCTACGGGGTAGGGCGGGGCCACAATGGCTGACCAAAGTTTTACATAGAAATATATAGGAAAAGTCATTAAAAATCTTCTTCTCAAGAAGAGCAAATCCATTATTGATCATATTTATATGGAAGCATCCTCAGGTAGTGTAGATTCAAGTTTGTTCAAATCATGATCCCCTGGGGTAGGGCGGGGCCACAATGGCCAACCAAAGTTTTACATAGAAATATATAGGGAATTGCTTTAAAAATCATCTTCTCAAGAGTAGCAAAGCCATGATTGGTCATGGGACTACTTTTGGATATAAACTTTTCAATAATAAACCAATTTCTACTTTTTCCTAGCCACAGTGCTCAGGTGAGCGATGTGGCCCATGGGCCTCTTGTTAATATTCATCCAGTCACTCTTATAGCGATAAACCAGTTAATCTGATATCAGTTTTTATTATTTATGAAAGCTTCAATATTCTATATCAATTTATAAATACATTAACAATAAAAAATAATAACATTAACAAAGTAGTTAATAAATATAAAGACAAGTAACAAATGTTGGTCCTCTAATAAATTAAAATCTGAATATCAGATACAACACTTAAAGAGTAAAGCTCACATGAATGCCAATGAAGAGAATGAAACAGTATTTTAAAAAGTTTTAAATCTGACTAGTGATGCCCTTAATTACACAGGCTGCCTGGAAGCTGTAACATTGAAATAAAATGAAATGCAGCCTATTTCACAACAATGACACAGTCCATGAATATAGTTAATAAGAAGATGCATTAAAACTTTTCCCTTAAAAATACACAAATACTCTACAATTTATGATTAAATTTGGCATATTTTCCACTGAATCATTTGGTCAAGATGCAAGTTACTGTCTCGGACATTTAAACACTTCATGATCTCCAATAGAAGGGTTTACTAAGTGAACTTTTACATAAAGTTTGCTCGAGGTTATTTTCTGTAAGCAATCTTTTACAGTTTGCACTCAAACTTAAAATGAGATTCCACCTTATATGGAGATTCCATTTTCTGTTTACTGACAATATATCCCACAATGACATACATACATATGTGTATATTACAACCATATTTTTAATCAAAAAAAACATTGCAGTCAAAGTGAACACATGCTATTTCACCATTACATGTTGCAACATGAAGAGGAAAATTTTCATTGCAACAAGATCTATGCAAACATAGTAAGTCATTTTTTTAAAAAAAATATCTTGTATAAAAGTAACTATTACTAAAATGACAATGTTACTGGTCTACAATGCAATCTCAAGTTAAAATAAGCTTTTACAAGAAATGATGAACACAAGTCATATATATAATATAGTAACATTACTGAAAGAAGTAAATGTATAAATATCATCACAGTTAGAAGGGAATAAAAGTAATGGTTGTATTACATCATATTAAAGTTATTATGTTGATGCTAACTTGCATGTAGCTGTATAAAAAAAACTGGTACCATATAATATGATAAAAATGATTGTAAAGTGAAATAAGTTCATAAAACATACAAAAGATGTAAAATTTAATACATGTATAGAAAATGGCCAATGTAACCAGAAATTACTAGATACTGTATCTGTCTTTTATCAGTAACTGTACTTCCCCTTGCTTTTACTATAATAACAGTGATACTAGTTTTATTGCTATGTCAATGATACTAGTTTTATTAATTGCTATGACAATGACATAATTGCTATAACAATTTAAATGATACTCTATGTACTGTTACTGCTAGTACTTTGACAATGATGCCACTGCTATAGCTATGTCAATGCTACTGTTGCTTTATGACAATACCATTGCTATCCCTATTTAAACACTTGACCACTCAACAATCACTGTCTTTCCTCAACAGTTCCTCCTTTTCCTTGTTAATTCGCTTCAGGAGAAACTTAGTGTCCATCTTCTCCTGAAAGATATTTAAAAATATCATTTTTTAAAACAAGATGACCAAAGACCTTAGGTATGATACAACTATGTGAAGGATCCAACAATTCTTTTGTTCTTTAAGCCTAAAACACAGTACATGAATTAACACAGTAAAACAAGCAAATATAAAGTATTTTTGTCTCAGTTTTCTTTATTTATTATTTACAAGTCTATCTGAGTATCAAAAACTACAAAAGTGCTTTGTATTATACATCAAAAACTCTTTTATTCTTGCACTCTTTCTGTGATTAACCTATCAAATGTACATTATTTACTGTGATTAATTATCATAGATGACTAACAAAGGGGAATAACTTCTTTCACAGCAGAGTAAAAATTTCCATACAATCGTATTATTAAACAAGCCCTTCCCTGCCTTAGTAACTTCTTATTCAGGGGTCATGGATTTCACAATAGAAGCATTCTTGCTCATAATTTCCATGCATTTAGTTTGTCTCTAAGTAAGAAGGAGCAGAGGACATTTTCAAAGATTTAAATGCATTTTCAGTATATGATTAATACATATATGTCCATTCCTGATGACAAACTGAGGCCCATGAATTTCACATTTTAGGAGAAGACACCTTATGCTTATCATACTTAAGCACTATGTTTGTCTGCTAGTTAGCTAGAAGAAGAAGAGATAAATTCATTTTCACTCTATGATCAAAAGACCCCTGACAAAACACCAGGACCACTGACTGAATTTCAAAATTTTGAGGACCCGTATGATAGAATGCCTGCTTGAAGTCCTGGAGTAGAGGACAATTTTTAAAATATTGCATTAATTTTGATGGTTTTAGCCTTCTAAAAACAGACAAAAACATATAGCAAAGGCCACCTGAGCAACAGCAGAAAATGATATGGCAGTGCACAAGTATTTTCTTTCTTTGTTCTGCTTAATAAAATTTTTACTTTCTACACATCTTACCATTTTCAGGTCTTCTATTGCTATCTCCTTTTTAGTAGCATATCCACTTCCAATCACCCAGTAATAATACATAAGTAACCTAAAAAAATATATTCAAAAATAAGACATGTTTTAAAAAACTATACTCTCAGTGTATTCTAAATCTTCAAACATGATGAAGCAACTGAATTGGGTTGAATATTTTGTAACGCATTAGGCCTTAGCTCTTGTAAAATGTCTATAAGAACCTCACATATGAAATTATGAATTTAAATTTAATTTTGTGAATAAGAATTTTGAATTAAATAATGAAATACACAATATTCATTTTAGAAACTACCGCAGTAACAATTCAATAAATAAAAAAATAATGGTGGACCATTTCCTGATGTTTTAGTGAATTCAATTTTGGCATTTTTAGTGAGTGTCAAAATCACTAAAATTAAATATCGCCAACAATTTATTCCCTTGAAGAGGTTACAGTTAATTTTTTTTGCAACATACAATCGTTTAAATTATGGTACTCCTCACTTAATTAAAATACTTTTTTTTAGGACAAATCCATTAACTTGCATCTCTATGAAAATTCCACTAATATGATATGTCCAGTACAAGTAGCCAGTACATTTAAAAATCTGTGTGAATTTATTGCAGTAAATGTCTCACATCAACAGAATAAGGAGAGGAACCACGAAGATACCAGTCCCAATGAAGAAGAAGACAGTCTGGGGTACTTTGGCCCAGGAGTACACATTATAAAGTAAGCTGTGATACATCTTATACGAGTCATCACCATACATCCGAAAAGGGCCACAACTCTGGCTTGGCTGAATTCTGAAATGAATAATACAACAAACTAGAATTAACCATTATAGAGCAAGACTCGGTGATACATTTGTATTAATTTTACATACTTAATATATGTTTTTGAGGTATGAATTGAACCACAAATTCATGTTCTCTATGAAATATAAAATTTTATAACATTTAGCTTTGACTTCTTTGACCACAAAAACAATTCCAGTCAAACAAATAGTTTTATCTTTGACCATAATAACTATATGTTTTTACAGAAAGAAAACTTGTAACCTACTTCCCAATCACATATCCCACAGGAATGACAGCACACATAAAAGACAGCAACAAAACTTTCATAAACAGTGAGGTGGACTTTGAGGTCTTGTATGGCCGGGACTCAGGGCGGCAGTTCTTAAAAAGGTCAACCTACAAACAGAATGAAATACTTCTTTCAGGTTATTAATTAATTAAATCAAAATCATAACTAGAAAGTTTGCTATTGCAAGTAATAGCTTATGTCGCCCCGCACTGGACAAAACTTTCATTTTTTCATCACTAAAACAATACCAATTAGCTAAGCTTGGACAACCATCAACTCCTATCAATACCTTTAGTACTTTGATTTAAAAATCAAAGTTAAAGAATTTTCACTTTTCCCCTGTTTCCATGAAAACTATTGAAATTTGCAACTTTTAAATCCAATGAGCACAATTACAGATACTTATCATTACATCAATGAAATTTCATGAAGAATGTTCCAGGGACCAGAGAGAACACTCATGAACAAAATTCGTTGCTTTTTGCAGGTTTCCATCGCAACAGTAGAAATTTTGAAACTGAATGACCACACAATACAACTACAAAAAGTGATCCTCCTTTGAGGAAATTTTCATGAAGATTGTCCCAGCCATCTCCGAGAAACAGCCTGGAGAATGCGTACAATCGTAATATGTCGCCCGACTTTGTTCGGGGCAACATTATACACTTATTTAATGACTATGAGGTAAACAGTTTCCCAGGTCTTCCCCACTACCGAGGGACAACAGTTTGACTGTTTCACCGAGTAGTCATTGAATAAGTGTTTTATTACTTAACCTACTACATAATCAATTAAATTGGAATAAAAACACACAAACAATCAATAAAGAGTTTTAACAACTGTTTATTCACATAGTTATCTATTAATTAGCTGAACACATAATATAAAGATTAAATTAATATTTAATAATTTAAAGTAATACTTTTTAAATTGATTATTTGTGTGTTTTATTTCAATTTATTTAATTATAGAGCAGGTAAATAGCGATGTCGTGATCATCAAAATGCTTGAATATCACGATTATGCTTTAAACAGGCAACAGTTCAATCTGTGGCCCGGTCAGTTCGACTGTTTCATGATCACGCAAATACATAAAATAAACCATGAAACAGTTCAAAATGCCTAATTACAATTTATATAGTAGGTTAGGTAATAAAATAATATATAACCTGATTTTGTCATTCATATACATGTACAGTAAAATACATTTATAGGTAACCTGTTTACTTAATTACCTTTTTTAGCTGAATATTTTAAAAACACGTTACCTTTTTAACAAAAAATACAATGATATTATGTAGTAGAGTAATGGCTGGAATCAATGGACAGAACAGTAAACCAAACCTGAAATAAAGCAAAACCTGGATAAAACATTGTACCAGTACATGTATTGCTTCTCTGAGAGGAAAGTCTGTATGCATAGAAAGTACATTACAGAACATTGTGGGTAAATAAGAAAGTGGTACAACTGCAGTTTGAAAACCATTCATGACAATGACATGACACCCACTGTATTTTTAACACCCAATTACTGTTACATGTATCTTATGTGCATGGAAATAAGTGGAAACTATATCTCATTGGTTTTTATTCCCAAACTTGGAATTTATTCAGTTATAAACATTAACTTCTTGAATCTTAATCATATATGAGATTTTTTTTTTAACAATAGTCTCCTCTGACCTCATCACAATAAGCTTCTCTTTTGGTAACATCAAATACACCAGAATGTCACAGGGAAAAAATATATACTATGTTTCAAATCAAACCATTTGAGGGTATACAACAATTAACATGGTTTGGGATCAATACTTTTACATCTAGACAAACAGGGAAATACCACAACATCACCTCCTATTTTTTCGGCTACAATTTTGTTGATACTCACCAACACAGATTCTGTGCATAAATAATATCAACAACACTCTTTGGCAAATCAAATTCTTGGGGACCAATAAACTTCACAATCTTTGAGCGATCCCTGTATTTTGTATTCATATATCTGAAATAAATTTCAATGGATAACCATTTATTACTTATTTCTTCTATGAAAATAAAAATAAAACTATAGATGTTAAAATTTGTTAAAAACAGGGTTTTCATTTTGTATTACAAAAGTATGGAAAAGTATGTTCCCTTTAAAAACTATCACTTTTATATCAATGTTTAACAGCAAGCGAGAGAAAAGATGGTGAAAAGTTTTGTCAGTTTCAACTAATCCAGCAGAATTTGCAATGCTGTAAATTTGATATTTTCTTTTTACAGATATTTTCTGAGCTTACCTCCTGGGACTGTGCCAGAGTAAAACCACCAGTATAACAATAACAATATCTATCAGCAAAAGCTTGTAAACCTGCTGCCCTACATAGGTCTCCCAACACTGTAAAAAAAAAATAAAGGCTAGAAATATGGCCATAGGACAAGAATACCCCAATCAGGGGTCATAAAAAATGCAACGTGAAAAGAAATGAACCTTGCTTCTTTTTCAAAGATTAAGGTACAGGGGAATAGTGAGGTCAAGGTCAAAAGGAAGGTTATGGCATAGCTGGGTATCTCTCAACAATCTATAGAGTATGAGGATTAGTGGAAGTGTGATAAACAGAGGGAAAGATGGAAAAAAAAGAAAGATAGAAGGATGCAAGGTGGGAGGTGGGGGTTATGCACCTACCCTGACGGAATTTGGGTCATCATCCTCTGTCCATCGAATGTTTCCACAAATTTTCTGTTTATCGTCTTCCAACAACAATTTATGGTACAGCATAACCATCAATGCTACTGGAGAGGCTAATCGAAGAAGGATACTCCTGAAATAAGGTGTAAATATTAGGAGTAAGTAAATAAGTAGTTGGTCTCACCATATTGTGATTATCCGATTGGGCCATCTTTAAAAATTTGTTTGATTGCCTTCTCCCTACCGACTGGCTAAAAATGGCCTGACTCAAAACTTTTTTTAACCTCCAAGAAGTAATTATTTTTTTTTCAGTCCTTTGGAAAATAGAATGTTAAAAATTGGCATTGAAATTTTCTGAGAATTTTTTTTTTTACCTGACATACCAACCAACCCAATATTTTCAGACCTAGTCGGGAGAGGGCAACCAAACAATTTTCCAAAGGTGGCAATTCAATTGCCATCCTTAGTATTGACTCAAATTTTTATCCTGATGCCAATTAATTTACATGTGTTTATTAATTTGCTACCTACTTTACTTACTCCTGAGAAAACAGTGAAAAGACATCATTTGTAAACTGCTTTTTAAGTCATTGAATCAGGTAAACCTTACTTTTTGTATGGGCAGATATCAGTAAGTTTTTCTCTCGTACATGTATTTTATAAAAATGTTTACCTGAAGAGTGTAATTTTAATTTGAAATTCATGTGTGTACTCTTCAAATATCACAAGCTTCTGAAAGACTCGAGGCACAACCAAATTCAGCAAATTAATTGTTAGATGAGGAACAAACTGGAAGAACAGGTTAGAAGCAGCACTGGATCCTTTTCCATCACTTTTCTAAAATAGAAAATTACACTTGTATAGCTAATACTTTAGGAAACAAACTTTGGTAAAAAATGTGTCCCATAAGTAATTCAGCTCAAATTCCACTCCATAATGCTCAGTGCTAAGCTACATATATTGTTTATGTTAATGTTAATCTTTCTCAGAAATGAGTTAGAAAAACTAAAAAAACAAAACAAAAAAAACTAAATAAAAACCACTGCTTGATGGGACAATAATTTGATGTTTCTTTACACAAGTAGGAAGATGAAAAGGAAAATACCTACATTTATATATTATACCCCCAAAAAATCCCCCAGAGGTATAAAACTTAATTGTATTAAAGTGCAACACTTAAGAGAAGTGTTTTGCTTAAAATCTAAAATCAGCAGGAAGTAATTTCTTGCCACTTAAGATTATCTCATAAACTGTAACACACAATGTGTAGAATCTTTATATATTTTACATCTATCATCTTAGCTGTGGTGAGTCCAATCAGAGCCAGGGATCCACAAAGGAGAATGACCACCAGAATATTGATAACGATTCTCATCCCCCACACCTCTAACCAGTCCACCAATGTACGAAGACCAAGCCGCTTAGTACGCTCCTGGTCTGCTAGGTCAGCCTATAACAAAGAATAGCTATCAAACAACACAATTTATATGTAATCTCAGAATTTTTTTTTTTTTAAAGAAAAAATAAATTGATTACCCTAATTTTCCTTTTTAAAAATCATTTCTTTTCGTGTACTATTTGTCCTTGATTATTACTAGTCACTGTTAGTAAGTTTTAACACGTACCACTAATGCAACTCCAATGACATTCCTTTTATGACTGGCTGCCTTGACCTCTTTAATGCAGTAGTCCCAGCCACCAAACACTTTATTGGTAAACTGTGCCACTGACTTCTCCACACCATGGGAGGCTTTCATGTTTTTGGCAGAACTGAAATTTGAATCCATAATCTCTTATTATACTCAAAGCATTAAATCCAAAACATCTTTTGGTCTGTTTGCCTGTCAAATAAATGATGTAGGGCCATAATTCTAGAACCATCTCACTGAAATGGTTGAAACTTAGGTTAATTATTACTCAAGACTTAAATAATGTATAAATATCCATGCTGACTAAAGGGTAGGCCTGAATCCTTTAAGATACTGAAATTAGTTTTTTAGGTCTGAATTATAAAAAAAAAATTATATATTTATACATTGATGCTCATGACCTTATAGTGTGACAAACATTGACAAGGTCATATCTTAAAGGTCAAAGACAGCAGTTTTAACTTGAATATCTCTGAAGGTAGAGGTCTTGTTGTTCAGGTCATACAGTATTGGTCAGAGAGAGTTACAGTGATGGCAGTGCTGGTGATGGTGGTGGGAGGTGGAGGGTTTCATACAGCATTTGATGATAAGAGTCTTACTTTTTGATGATAAGGATAAAACTAAGGAGAAGGCTGAAGAAGACGCTGCAGAGGTAGGCTACTCCTACATTATACACCACCTCCTGACCCTCGTCTGTACGGGTCCTGTTCTTATAAGCTCCATAGAACATGATCGATCTCTCCATAAAACCCTGGAGAAAACAAACAATAATATGAATTATGACACATCAATGTTTCCTTGCACAGACTACTTATTAGTATTTTTCAACACACTCTACCACAAAGAAGAACCAGTTCAAACAAGATTTGAATGTGCTAGAGAAATGAAGGAAATACCCCCCTGGTACATGTATTCAGTGACAAAATCATTCCCCAAATTTTTTAATTTAATTAATATATTTTGTCTCAGCTGTTATTTTTGTCCATTAGAAAGGCACAGCTATGATCATGATGGAATGAACATGTTTCATACTTGGAATAAACATTGTTGATGCTTACCGTGCCTTGTATGAGATCCAGAAATAAAGTTGCCTTTGAATGCGTAGGCCCGTGTATTTTGTCTATATGCGTAATGTACTGCTGGGTACAGTTCACTGTCCGCATTATCATTGTATACTCCTCACTTGTGACATTAAGTTCTGGAGAAGTAATGTTCCTCACATAATGATCAAAACTTGAGGAATTCAGGGCAGCATAAGGAATCACTAGGGTTGTAAACATGATGACCATGATGTAAAAATTCAGGAACATCAGCCATTTCACAAAGCGAAAGTAGGTCATGATGGCCATTCCATACCGACCTGTAGTAAAAACATACTGCTTATGTACATGTTCTTACTTTAATGGTACATGTTAGCATATTTTTAAAGAGCATTCAACGCTGATAACAAAATATGAATATATCTTGCAGAAGTATTTTTTTTTAAATTTTAGGTTATAAAACTGTAATCATATGAGAGATAAGATCTTGGTACTTTACCCTCGATTTGTCTGAGAGTTCCGTGGAACAAGGTCACGGATTGACGAATGTCCTTGAACATCATCCTCCATTTGTGCCATTTCTAGAAAACAAAAAAAATATGTGTACTAAATTGTACGGTTTTTTTTAAATATCTGTCAAATGAATTCTGTCAAATGAATTGAATAAAACACATTTCGAAACATTTTACGTATATATCGTTGTAATCAAATTAGGTAAGGCATTTCAAAAATATATAGAAAAGTATTTCAGACTATTAATTTTGAAACAGTGAAAGTCCACTTCAGTAAAACTTAAAGATACTAGACAATTTTATATATATTAAAAAAAAAAAAACATTGAAAGCCCGATACAGAACATGCATAAAAAATTATTATAAAAACAATTGTGTCAACATCTTTTTCAACGACAAAGTATGTAGTATCAAATAACTTGTTAATGTAGGGTGCATGCATTAGATGATAACACTTGATTTAAACAGGAAAAACTCACTTCTTGATGTTTATTTGCACTGCCTTAACTAATAAAAAGTTATTCATGTATGTTGTAATTCATATGGACAGTAATTACTGACTGATAAATTATTACACGAACTTGTCAGAAAACATTAAGCCATAAATTATAAATAGCCAGTAGGTATACTTATTACTTGACTTATGATTCAGAATTAAATGTTTCTTCCAGCTGGTTAATTTTATTTTTACGCTTTTATAAAACCCTCCTGATGTCATATTTGTTTTTTGACAATAAAATTTATGATCTGCTGATTAAATTTTATTAATATTGTAATTTGCAGTATTAAATGCAAAGCTATACCCACCCTTGCTTGTATTTCTATTCTCTCCAAGGTTGACACTCTACAAAAAAGTAAACAATCTGTGAAATCAGTGACCTCAGAACGCTATGTCACTCAAAAAACACAATTCCCTGACACCCGCGTATCTCCAAAATTATCAGTAGCTTTGTGGGTGATTTAAACTTCTTACATTTCACAGAAGTTATTGTTTCACAGTGTGAAATAAAAAAGCTATCAGGCTAGCTCAGTTTTCTCACCAATTTTTTTTGGCCAATGATTCTCTTAAAATGAACCTGAATTTGAGTCCTTTAAATCAACTTTACAACATTTATTTTTATGTTAGATAAAATACATGGTTTTGGTTCATTGTATATAAGATTTTAGACCGTTTGACCATTAGACCATCAGACCATTGATTCTCTACAGATTACTTACTTGACTGCCCTAGCCACATTTCTAAAGGACACTCTATTCCTGTTTTTCAGGTCCTCGTATCTCTCCCAGAAGGGCCGGGGTCTGACGTATCGGCCCTCGCTGATCCGGTGTAGGTCCCTCCGCCGGTCCTTGATGGACCTAGATGACGTGAACCTCCTGATCCGGACACTGGGCAGCTTACTCCGGATGTCACCCTGTAAATCCTGCTCCAGATCATGGTTGTTCAGTAGCAGGGTCACGACTTTAGATCTATGGTTCTTCTGGAGCCGCGGATTCTTCCTCAGCCTCACAATGACTCCCGTGTCTGTCTGACACCGTCCCCGAAATCCTAAACGACGATTCATCTTACACAATCAGAAATGCATGCTTCCATAATGCAGACACAAATGTCAATATAAAAAACACATCATGAATAATTCTAGGCATAAATTTGGTGTTTACCCACGTGTGTGTGTAACCTTGCCATAAATCGTGAACTATCTATTACAGTAACTGTTAATCATACTCAAGTGTTTCTAATGATCACTTTATAATATGTCACTGATTTCACACATGAATCACAACAACAAAAAAATACACACTCCTTCTGATGTAGGGTCTACAGTGCACGCACACTACTGTCATGTAATCGTAACAAAATAATCCCCGGAATGAAGAACTTAGAGGAAAGTTCACTCTGGTCAAGGACCACAAATTATTTTGTCATGGAGAGTTGATCTCTTTGTAGGAATGACAATGTATCAAATGTCCCTAGGTTATGTTGTTTACAGAGGAGAAATTAGTAGCAATTTCTTCAGTCAATCAGTGTTCTTCCCAACTTAGTTATAGACAATGGGGATTCATCAAAAAGGCAAGTGTCAAATGCATGTAATTCTTATATAAAAAGGATCTGAATCAATAAAATCGGTATCCTCTTAAAAACAGGAAAAAATTAACCATAAAACTTTTGTATTGAAATCTTTAAAAATTGTATACTAGCTATCTGGACTCTGGAGTGTTTGCATATAGTCTACCTACAGAAAGTTGAATATATGAGTATTGTACAAAGAGTTGAACTTCATAATTGTTTGACTTTATCATATTTAGGATGCATTCACTTCCTTTTGTTTTTTGTATGATTCAAAACTATGTATCCAAATAAAAAGCTCTCTTTTTATATTTTTTATTATGCTCAAGACTATAAATTATATGTATCCTTGAGAGAAATAAACCTATAAATTCTTTTGATCTAGTACACCTTTCTTTAGATGCACCAATGACCAAAATGAATAAAAAAGGAAGAAAAGATTAATAGGTAATAGACAGGGTATAAATCTGATGTCACATATTCACTATTTCCTGCTGCAGTCTTCTTTCATATAACTCATTCTTCAATACTGGTGAATTTTTAAAATATATTTCTTTTCTCCTTTATTTTCCAATAAATAAAGTGTTAGCAGATAGAAAAAATCATATTGATATGATTTGATACCTGTGTAAGGATATAGTATAAATAGTTTTGTGGATATGAGTTGAGGAATAAAAAAATATTGATCATTGTTGTATTGCATTTAGGGGATTTCAATTTCAGAAAATGTGACATAATTTTCCAATAGGCATAAAGATGTTGTTTTATTTAAAAATAAAATCATTTGGCATGATATATGTGTACATTATCTTAGCATTTAAATGAAATAATATATTTATTTTGTCAAACATGCTAAAATTATCCTAATTATTTTTTTCTGAACTTAAAAATTTGTGGTTTATGTTCGTAACGCATGGTGTCCATATGCATTGAACTTTTTAACACCTCTCTAGAAACAATAAATAATTTGTCAAGTTCAATTTCTGTGTTTAATTAATGAGTATGTGTAATAAATTATTTTTAACAATATGCTTCATGAACATAACTCAGTTCTTTTTGTAATTTTTAAAATTATCTCTGATTGTAAAATGTTTGGTGTCTTGACCGTTACGAAAATAATACCTTTCAGTATGATTGCTAAAATAACAGCCAATGAATCAAAAGATTGGACCACCTCCCAAACATTTATAGTTGTTTCTACAAGTAATAAACTCGCTTGAAGTGAATTTTCAGTAATCTAACAAATAATTTTAATCAATCGAGCTTATCACTTTATAGACGACTATAAAGGATTGGGAGATGGATAAAAATGTACAGATTAGTTACATAATGTGCCTAGAATTAGGGAGTGAAAGGTAATTAATTGACCTATGCTGTTATGTGGAGAAACTCTCCCCAAAAGTGCGCAAAAATATAGCACCGTAAATTGCACCTTTTTTGCATTACGGGATCTGTAGCGTTATGGTCAACGACAAATATACAAAACCAGAACGCTACAGATCTGCAGCTACATAGAAAGTATCTGTCCTTTTGTTTCTGAACTGGAATAATAAAAAAAAAAACTATTTAAAATTATTGATTTCTTGCTTTATTCTGAACTAAAATGAAAAAGGGATTTAAAAAAAACTTTATTAAAACAGAATATTTATGCTATTTTGAAAGCTTCCTTTTTTTAATTTGCATGTATACGTATTATAAACAAAGGTAACAAAGAAAACGCAACACTCCAACAGTGTATATTTTTTCAGTATTTTTATTGAAATACAGGTACACCTTGAAATATTTTTTTTTCAGTGGCATTCATCCAAATTTGAACGTAATTATATGTGCATCAGCGAATGGAGTCTTATATGTTGTTTAATTATCGTGTAATTGAATATTTTGACCACATAGGTATGTGGAAGTGATGATGCATGTTGTGACTCACTTGTTTCCGGATTGTCTTCGAGTACGGAGCGGTTTTGGCACTTAGAGTAATGGCTTCCAAAGAAAACGAAGACGAAGAAGACATCGAAAACATTGAGGTCCCTGAATCCGTTGCAGGTCAGGAAAGTGAAGGTCCATTACTAGGCGATATAACGCAGTTAGAAGGTATGAATTTCCATTCATGTGCATTGTTGGTGCTTTGACAATTTGGAGGTAAACGTTTGGATCCACCACTGTGTCTGTGTTTACTTTTCGTCTGAAGATCTGTCAAGTTATATTAGGGCGAGTCCTATTTGGATGATGAGGGGAGGGGGTTATATGGGGAAAAAAAATGAGTAGTTAGATAGTTAAAAATCATTATGTTTAGTAATTAGGATAATCAGTTACTTAGGCGGTTTTCATTTGCTCTCATAACGTTTTTCTGAAATAACAAACCACACGAAACTTTTTCCACCAAAAAGAGCCGAGGGGCATAAAAATGTGTTAGACCTTATAATTACATTAATGCTCTGTTAATTTTTAAAGTAGATTTCAAGTCATCAATCCCTATAGTTTATCTAGCCATATCAGCATTCAGTTAAATTGTGCAATATGAAGCACTTTAATTGATTTTGGCCAAAATGATGTTTAAGTGTGTATGTCATGTTGAAAACTATTTGATTTAGATGTGAACTAATTATTTAAACTAAAGTCTACTCCTGTTGTCCAGATCAATCATTGCTTGATTTGGGATCAAGTGTCAAAAGCTAGGTAGGTGTCTATGTCTATTCAAGAGTTATTTAACTGTTAGTGTTATCAAAATAGGGACTTATTATTTTATGCTACATACAAAAGTCTCGATTAAAAAAAAAATGAGGTGGTGTAAGTTAATTGTTTTTAAAATTATTGAAAAAAAATTATAAACCTGGGTGTAAGATATCATAAGCATACAGAAGCTAATCCTAAACTGAATGTTGACAGAAGATAAGGAAGGAGCACTTAAATTAGTTTGTCAGCATACATGTAGTTCCTTATTGTCATGTATCCAAGCAGTGATAATATTTATGTTATTTTTTTTTTCCTAGGTATTACAAAAATAAATTATGTTATTTTGGATAAGATGAATGTTTCGTATATAGTCAAGTAATAGCTATTCTGTTGAGTAATATTGGATCCATGGTCTCTGTCAGCCTTATTCATCTATAAAGTTTTCGAATTTATTAATTGCTAAAATTTTATATGTTCTACGTATATTTGAGTACAGCCATTCTGTCATTCAACTTCTAGTTAGATTTCGGATCCAGGAAGTTCTACAATTTCTACACATTTTTCAAAGAACAGTTTCCGTTAGCTTGTCAACTGTCAAATGGTACTCCACCATTTGATTCAGGTGCAAACAAAATATTTATACCCTGGTACCTTCTTTTCAAAGCAGAAAAAAAAACTTCCTTTGAGATAGAATAAATTATAGGTACAATTTAAAAGCAGGCCTATATCCAGGCAAACACTTGTACACACAATTTAACCTCCACATTTTTTTTTCAAAAAAGGAGAGAGAGAGAGAGGTGTAATTTTCATGTATGCTTGTATGAATCTTAGATCTCTAAAGCATACACATCATTTTGCAAAAAAAAAAAATAATAAAAATAGGTAAAAATTACTTACTAGAAACAATTTAGCATATTGATGATAAAAAGTAAATGAAAAATAACAGAATAGGTTTTCCCAGAATTAGGTATACTATTGAATATTGCTGAGTTTTTTCTAAGTGCTTTCTAACGGACTATTTTTCCATACATATTTTGTCTCTTCAAAAGTCTAAAATTGTTTGTAGTGGGTTCGTCATACAACATTTCCTTTGAATTCTCATTTTTGAGTGTTTGTCTGCATTTTGTACAAAAACAGAACATACCTAAAGTATGGCTGTATAGCAAACTTATAGAGTGTAAGAAAAATGCAATCAGGTGGGGCGATTATGCACATCAAAATTGTCAAAAATTTGCTAGCTTCCGTGGGCTTCACCTCAAACCCCATCTACTCGAGCGTCCACATCAAAAGTTCCCTGGCAGCGCCCCTGAGAAGTTACAGAAATCATGATGTTAGCATTCTTATGTATTAGGACAGTATGATTCAATATTAGAAAGGAAGTAAAAAAGTTCTCTTAATTTGCCAAGGTTCTCTAGACCCCAGTGTTTTATCTTCCTTAAATGCAGACACCACTAATTGGTCATTATGCTCATTCTCTGTATCTAAGTTTTGAATTCTTAAATAAAATTTAAACATATTTTCTTGACAAAAACAGCAATGTTAGATGATTTTCTGTGAACACCCAGAATGTCTTCAAATATCTGGAGAAGTATTTTTTCAAATGGAAAATGATCTGAAGATAATAAATTATTTAAATTTGTAGTCTGCAATCCAATTCAAAACCATAAATAAAGGTAAACCTGTAATTAAATCAGGAAGGTTAATTTGATATATAAAGTACATAACAATCCAATTCAAAACCATAAATAAAGGTAAACCTGTAATTAAATCAGGAAGGTTAATTTGATATATAAAAAAAAGAATTGGAAAAAATCCCTTTATTAAATTTTACAAGAAAGGGTCATATGTAACCTGTTAACGTATTTTGAATGAGCTAGCTTATATGAAAGAAGACTGCAGCAGGAAATAGCGAATATGTGACATCAGATTTATACCCTGTCTATACCTATTAATCTTTTCTTCCTTTTTTATTCATTTTGGTCATTGGTGCATCTAAAGAAAGGTGTACTAGATCAAAAGAATTTATAGGTTTATTTCTCTCAAGGATACATATAATTTATAGTCTTGAGCATAATAAAAAATATAAAAAGAGAGCTTTTTATTTGGATACATAGTTTTGAATCATAAAAAAAACAAAAGGAAGTGAATGCATCCTAAATATGATAAAGTCAAACAATTATGAAGTTCAACACTTTGTACAATACTCATATATTCAACTTTCTGTAGGTAGACTATATGCAAACACTCCAGATAGCTAGTATACAATTTTTAAAGATTTCAATACAAAAGTTTTATGGTTAATTTTTTCCTGTTTTTAAGAGGATACCGGTATTTTATTGATTCAGATCCTTTTTATATAAGAATTACATGCATTTGACACTTGCCTTTTTGATGAATCCCCATTGTCAATAACTAAGTTGGGAAGAACACTGATTGACTGAAGAAATTGCTACTAATTTCTCCTCTGTAAACAACATAACCTAGGGACATTTGATACATTGTCATTCCTACAAAGAGATCAACTTTCCATGACAAAATAATTTGTGGTCCTTGACCAGAGTGAACTTTCATCTAAGTTCTTCATTCCGGGGATTATTTTGTTACGATTACATGACAGTAGTGTGCGTGCACTGTAGACCCTACATCAGAAGGAGTGTGTATTTTTTTGTTGTTGTGATTCATGTGTGAAATCAGTGACATATTATAAAGTGATCATTAGAAACACTTGAGTATGATTAACAGTTACTGTAATAGATAGTTCACGATTTATGGCAAGGTTACACACACACGTGGGTCAACACCAAATTTATACCTAGAATTATTCATGATGTGTTTTTTATATTGACATTTGTGTCTGCATTATGGAAGCATGCATTTCTGATTGTGTAAGATGAATCGTCGTTTAGGATTTCGGGGACGGTGTCAGACAGACACGGGAGTCATTGTGAGGCTGAGGAAGAATCCGCGGCTCCAGAAGAACCATAGATCTAAAGTCGTGACCCTGCTACTGAACAACCATGATCTGGAGCAGGATTTACAGGGTGACATCCGGAGTAAGCTGCCCAGTGTCCGGATCAGGAGGTTCACCTCGTCCAGGTCCATCAAGGACCGGCGGAGGGACCTACACCGGATCAGCGAGGGCCGATACGTCAGACCCCGGCCCTTCTGGGAGAGATACGAGGACCTGAAAAACAGGAATAGAGTGTCCTTTAGAAATGTGGCTAGGGCAGTCAAGTAAGTAATCTGTAGAGAATCAATGGTCTGATGGTCTGATGGTCTAATGGTCAAACGGTCTAATGGTCAAATGGTCTAAAATCTTATATACAATGAACCAAAACCATGTATTTTATCTAACATAAAAATAAATGTTGTAAAGTTGATTTAAAGGACTCAAATTCAGGTACATTTTAAGAGAATCATTGGCCTAAAAAAATTGGTGAGAAAACTGAGCTAGCCTGATAGCTTTTTTATTTCACACTGTGAAACAATAACTTCTGTGAAATGTAAAAGGTTTAAATCACCCACAAAGCTACTGATAATTTTGGAGATACAGTGTCAGGGAATTGTGTTTTTTGAGTGACATAGCGTGCTAAGTTCACTGATTTCACAGATTGTTTACTTTTTTGTAGAGTGTCAACCTTGGAGAGAATAGAAATACAAGCAAGGGTGAGTATAGCTTTACATTTAATACTGCAAATTACAATTAATGAAATATAATCAGCAGATCTTAGATTTTCTTGTCAAAAAACAGATATGACATTAAGAGGGTTTTATAAAAGCGTAAAAATAAAATTAGTCAGCTGGAAGAAACATTTAATTCTGAATCATAAGTCAAGTAATAAGTATACCTACTGGCTATTTATAATTTATGGCTTAATGTTTTCTGACAAGTTGGTATAATAATTTATCAGTCAGTAATTACTGTCCATATGAATTACAACATACATGAATAACTTTTTATTAGTTAAGGCAGTGCAAATAAACATCAAGAAGTGAGTTTTTCCTGTTTAAATCAAGTGTTATCATCTAATGCATGCACCCTACATTAACAAGTTATTTGATACTACATACTATGTCGTTGAAAAAGATGTTGACACAATTGTTTTTTAAATTATTTTTTATGCATGTTCTGTATCGGGCTTTCAATGTTTTTTTTTATATATATATATAAAATTGTCTAGTATCTTTAAGTTTTACTGAAGTGGACTTTCACTGTTTCAAAATTAATAATCTGAAATACTTTTCTATATATTTTTGAAATGCCTTACCTAATTTGATTACAACAATATATACGTAAAATGTTTTGAAATGTGTTTTATTGAATTCATTTGACAGATATTTTTAAAAAACATACAATTTAGTACACATACTTTTTTTGTTTTCTAGAAATGGCACAAATGGAGGATGATGTTCAAGGACATTCGTCAATCCGTGACCTTGTTCCACGGAACTCTCAGACAAATCGAGGGTAAAGTACCAAGATCTTATCTATCGTATGATTACGGTTTTATAACCTAAAATTAAAGTAAAAATACTTCTGAAAGATATATTCATATTTTGTTATCAGCGTTGAATGCTCTTTAAAATATGCTAACATATACCATTAAAGTAAGAACATGTTCATAAGCAGTATGTTTTTACTACAGGTCGGTATGGAATGGCCATCATGACCTACTTTCGCTTTGTGAAATGGCTGATGTTCCTGAATTTTTACATCATGGTCATCATGTTCACAACCCTAGTGATTCCTTATGCTGCCCTGAATTCCTCAAGTTTTGATCATTATGTGAGGAACATGACTTCTCCAGAACTCAATGTCACAAGTGAGGAGTATACAATGATAATGCGGACAGTGAACTGTACCCAGCAGTACATAACGCATATAGACAAAATACACGGGCCTACACATTCAAAGGCAACTTTATTTCTGGATCTCATACAAGGCACGGTAAGCATTAACAATGTTTATTCTAAGTATGAAACATGTTCATTCCATCATGATCATAGCTGTGCCTTTCTAATGGACAAAAATAACAGCAGAGACAAAATATATTAATTAAATAAAAAAATTTGGGGAATGATTTTGTCACTGAATACATGTACCAGGGGGGTATTTCCTTCATTTCTCTAGCACATTCAAATCTTGTTTGAACTGCTTCTTTTTTGTGGTAGAGTGTGTTGAAAAATACTAATAAGTAGTCTGTGCAAGGAAACATTGATGTGTCATAATTCATATTATTGTTTGTTTTCTCCAGGGTTTTATGGAGAGATCGATCATGTTCTATGGAGCTTACAAAAACAGGACACGTACAGACAAGGGTCAGGAGGTGGTGTATAATGTAGGAGTAGCCTACCTCTGCAGCGTCTTCTTCAGCCTTCTCCTTAGTTTTATCCTTATCATCAAAAAGTAAGACTCTTATCATCAAATGCTGTATGAAACCCTCCACCTCCCACCACCATCACCAGCACTGCCATCACTGTAACTCTCTCTGACCAATACTGTATGACCTGAACAACAAGACCTCTACCTTCAAAGATATTCAAGTTAAAACTGCTGTCTTTGACCTTTAAGATATGACCTGTTCAATGTTTGTCACACTATAAGGTCATGAGCATCAATGTATAAATTTATAATTTTTTTTTTATAATTCAGACCTAAAAAACTAATTTCAGTATCTTAAAGGATTCAAGCCTACCCTTTAGTCAGCATGGCTATTTATACATTATTTAAGTCTTGAGTAATACATGTAATTAACCTAAGTTTCAACCATTTCAGTGAGATGACATCATTTATTTGACAGGCAAACAGACCAAAAGATGTTTTGGATTTGATGCTTTGAGTATAATAAGAGATTATGGATTCAAATTTCAGTTCTGCCAAAAACATGAAAGCCTCCCATGGTGTGGAGAAGTCAGTGGCACAGTTTACCAATAAAGTGTTTGGTGGCTGGGACTACTGCATTAAAGAGGTCAAGGCAGCCAGTCATAAAAGGAATGTCATTGGAGTTGCATTAGTGGTACGTGTTAAAACTTACTAACAGTGACTAGTAATAATCAAGGACAAATAGTACACGAAAAGAAATGATTTTTAAAAAGGAAAATTAGCGCAATCAATTTATTTTTTCTTTAAAAAAAAATAAATTTCTGAGATACATATAAATTGTGTTGTTTGATAACTATTCTTTGTTATAGGCTGACCTAGCAGACCAGGAGCGTACTAAGCGGCTTGGTCTTCGTACATTGGTGGACTGGTTAGAGGTGTGGGGGATGAGAATCGTTATCAATATTCTGGTGGTCATTCTCCTGTGTGGTTCCCTGGCTCTGATTGGACTCACCACAGCCAAGATGATAGATGTAAAATATATAAAGATTCTACACATTGTGTGTTACAGTTTATGAGATAATCTTAAGTGGCAAGAAATTACTTCCTGCTGATTTTAGATTTTAAGCAAAACACTTCTCTTAAGTGTTGCACTTTAATACAATTAAGTTTTATACCTCTGGGGGATTTTTTTGGGGTACATGTATATAAATGTAGGTATTTTCCTTTTCATCTTCCTACTTATGTAGAGAAACGTCTAATTATTGTCCCATCAAGCAGTGGTTTTTATTTAGTTGTTTTTTTTTTGTTTTTCTAACTCATTTTTAAGATCTTGACAGTGTGAGAAAGGATAACATTAACATAAACAATATATGTAGCTTAGCACTGAGCATTATGGTGTGGAATTTGAGCTGAATTACTTTATATGGGACACATCTTTTTTTTACAAAAGTTTGTTTCCTAAAGTATTAGCTATACAAGTGTAATTTTCTATTTTAGAAAAGTGATGGAAAAGGATCCAGTGCTGCTTCTAACCTGTTCTTCCAGTTTGTTCCTCATCTAACAATTAATTTGCTGAATTTGGTTGTGCCTCGAGTCTTTCAGAAGCTTGTGATATTTGAAGAGTACACACATGAATTTCAAATTAAAATTACACTCTTCAGGTAAACATTTTTATAAAATACATGTACGAGAGAAAAACTTACTGATATCTGCTCATACAAAAAGTAAGGTTTACCTGATTCAATGACTTAAAAAGCAGTTTACAAATGATGTCTTTTCACTGTTTTCTGAGGAGTAAGTAAAGTAGGTAGCAAATTAATAAACACATGTAAATTAATTGGCATCAGGATAAAAATTTGAGTCAATACTAAGGATGGCAATTGAATTGCCACCTTTGGAAAATTGTTTGGTTGCCCTCTCCCGACTAGGTCTGAAAATATTGGGTTGGTTGGTATGTCAGGTAAAAAAAAAAAATTCTCAGAAAATTTCAATGCCAATTTTTAACATTCTATTTTCCAAAGGACTGAAAAAAAAAAATACTTCTTGGAGGTTAAAAAAAGTTTTGAGTCAGGCCATTTTTAGCCAGTCGGTAGGGAGAAGGCAATCAAACAAATTTTTAAAGATGGCCCAATCAGATAATCACAATATGGTGAGACCAACTACTTATTTACTTACTCCTAATATTTACACCTTATTTCAGGAGTATCCTTCTTCGATTAGCCTCTCCAGTAGCATTGATGGTTATGCTGTACCATAAATTGTTGTTGGAAGATGATAAACAGAAAATTTGTGGAAACATTCGATGGACAGAGGATGATGACCCAAATTCCGTCAGGGTAGGTGCATAACCCCCCACCTCCCACCTTGCATCCTTCTATCTTTCTTTTTTTCCATCTTTCCCTCTGTTTATCACATTTCCACTAATCCTCATACTCTATAGATTGTTGAGAGATATCCAGCTATGCCATAACCTTCCTTTTGACCTTGACCTCGCTATTCCCTTTACCTTAATTTTTAACAAAGAAGCAAAGTTCATTTCTTTTCATGTTGCATTTTTTATGACCCCTGGTTAGGGTATTCATGTCCTATGGCCATATTTCTAGTCTTTATTTTTTTTTTACAGTGTTGGGAGACCTATGTTGGGCAGCAGGTTTACAAGCTTTTGCTGATAGATATCGTTATTGTTATACTGGTGGTTTTACTCTGGCACAGTCCCAGGAGGTAAGCTCAAAAAATATCTGTAAAAAGAAAATATCAAATTTACAGCATTGCAAATTCTGCTGGATTAGTTGAAACTGACAAAACTTTTCACCATCTTTTCTCTCACTTGCTGTTAAACATTGATATAAAAGTGATAGTTTTTAAAGGGAACATACTTTTCCATACTTTTGTAATACAAAATGAAAACCCTGTTTTTAACAAATTTTAACATCTATAGTTTTATTTTTATTTTCATAGAAGAAATAAGTAATAAATGGTTATCCATTGAAATTTATTTCAGATATATGAATACAAAATACAGGGATCGCTCAAAGATTGTGAAGTTTATTGGTCCCCAAGAATTTGATTTGCCAAAGAGTGTTGTTGATATTATTTATGCACAGAATTTGTGTTGGTGAGTATCAACAAAATTGTAGCCGAAAAAATAGGAGGTGATGTGGTATTTCCCTGTTTGTCTAGATGTAACAGTATTGATCCCAAACCATGTTAATTGTTGTATACCCTCAAATGGTTTGATTTGAAACATAGTATATATTTTTTCCCTGTGACATTCTGGTGTATTTGATGTTACCGAAAGAGAAGCTTATTGTGATGAGGTCAGAGGAGACTATTGTTAAAAAAAAAATCTCATATATGATTAAGATTCAAGAAGTTAATGTTTATAACTGAATAAATTCCAAGTTTGGGAATAAAAACCATTGAGATATGGTTTCCACTCATTTCCATGCACATAAGATACATGTAACAGTAATTGGGTGTTAAAAATACAGTGGGTGTAATGTCATTGTCATGAATGGTTTTCAAACTGCAGTTGTACCACTTTCTTATTTACCCACAATGTTCTGTAATGTACTATCTATGCATACAGGCTTTCTTCTCAGAGAAGTAATACATGTACTGGTACAATGTTTTATCCAGGTTTTGCTTTATTTCATGTTTGCTTTATTTCAGGTTTGGTTTACTGTTCTGTCCATTGATTCCAGCCATTACTCTACTACATAATATCACTGTATTTTTTGTTAAAAAGGTAACGTTTATTTAAAATATTCAGCTAAAAAAGGTAAAGTAAACAGGTTACCTATAAATGTACAGTCAAACTTGTTTTAAGAGGCCACCTTTGGGAAGTCTGAAAACTGGCCACTTAAGACAGGTGGCCTCTTATTCCAGTTTGCCCTCGAAAAGGACATTCGGTCAATAAATTAAGCACTACTGTAACAGTTAAATTAATTAATCATAATTAAACAGTTTAATTTCACAAAAGCTTTTTATGTGTACTGTATATGTAATAATTCAAGCTTATTTAAAAGGAATATTAAAGAATTCGGAATGTTTAAGGTTTTGTGTATGTTTCTGTTCCTACATATTAGTTAAACATTTTGCATTAAAAAGTGTGCTTTTGTTACATTGAATTATTAAATAAATTCTTAATTTTCATTTGAAGAAATACATACAGTGCCTGACTATTATCCTTTTTTATAAAGAAAAAAATACACAAAAATACAGTTTAATGGTAAATAAAATAAAGCATATAAATTTTAGAAAAAATATGTCAATAAAAATTTCACTTATGTTAAAAAGATAGTCAGCAGTGTACCCCCCCCAACTTAATTAATCGGTAATTAACTTACTTGCTGAAGTTTATAAAGCCTTATTAATTTTATTGTTTATAAAGCTGTCAGAATTTCTATTTAACATAAACAGACACACAAATAAAATTAACCAGTTGACAGGAGAGATGTATTTACGCAGTTGAAAATCATTCTATAACACAGGTGTCATATGTAGTAGAGTGTGACTAATCTCTATCGATCCTCTCTTGATAGTGAAATTCACGAGATAATCATGCACTTTGTTTTCACAAGAGTAGCAATTAGGGTTTCTACATGGAATCAAAATTTAAAAGGTGTGAATTTCTTTAGTTAGAGGAAAGTACCAATTATAATTAAATTCTTTTAATTTTTCAATCGGCGATCTTAAAAAATTATTTACAAATTGATCTAACAGGACAAATATTTTTTTTCATAAACACAAACAGGGTTCAGCGTATCTAAATGCAATTTGCTTAATTGCATTAATAGGTTAAATTGACTATCGAGGATATAATTACCCGAGCCAACGCGTTTAAAAGTTGTGATAGAATCGCAACAAGTAACGAAATGGCCGCCTATTACAGTGTCAATAAGGCTGTTGGGGGAGGATTTTAGTGGCCGCTGGCGGTGTTACACAGGTGGCCGTTTATTCCAGTTAAAATATATAGGAAAAGTCATCGGGGGGAACTGAAAGTGGCCGCTGACCGCGAGTGGCCGTTGATTTCGGGTGGCCGCTAAGACAAGTTTGACTGTATTTTACTGTATATGAATGACAAAATCAGGTTATATATTACCGGTATTTTATTACCTAACCTATGATATAAATTGTAATTAGGCATTTTGAACTGTTTCATGGTTTATTTTATGTATTTGCGTGATCATGAAACAGTCGAACTGTACATGTTGACCGGGTCACAGATTGAACTGTTGCCTGTTTAAAGCGTCATCGTGATATTCAAGCATTTTGATGATCACGACATCGCTATTTACCTGCTCCATAATTAAATAAATTGAAATAAAACACACAAATAATCAATTTAGAAAGTATTACTTTAAATTATTAAATATTAATTTAATCTTTATATTATGTGTTCAGCTAATTAATAGACAACTATGTGAATAAACAGTTGTTAAAACTCTTTATTGGTTGTCCAAGCTTAGCTAATGGGTACTGTTTTAGTGATGAAAAAATGAAAGTTTTGTCCAGTTCGTGGCGACATACGCTATTACTTGCAATAGCAAACTTTCTAGTTATGATTTTGATTTAATTAATTAATAACCTGAAAGAAGTATTTCATTCTGTTTGAAGGTTGACCTTTTTAAGAACTGCCGCCCTGAGTCCCGGCCATACAAGACCTCAAAGTCCACCTCACTGTTTATGAAAGTTTTGTTGCTGTCTTTTATGTGTGCTGTTATTCCTGTGGGATATGTGATTGGGAAGTAGGTTACAAGTTTTCTTTCTGTAAAAACATATAGTTATTATGGTCAAAGATAAAACTATTTGTTTGATTGGAATTGTTTTTGTGGTCAAAGAAGTCAAAGTTGAATGTTATAAAATTTTATATTTCATAGAGAACATGAATTTGTGGTTCAATTCATACCTCAAAAACATATATTATTAAAGTATGTAAAATTAATACAGATGTATCACCGAGTCTTGCTCTATAATGGTTAGTTCTAGTTTGTTGTATTATTCATTTCAGAATTCAGCCAAGCCAGAGTTGTGGCCCTTTTCGGATGTATGGTGATGACTCGTATAAGATGTATCACAGCTTGCTTTATAATGTGTACTCCTGGGCCAGAGTACCCCAGACTGTCTTCTTCTTCATTGGGACTGGTATCTTCGTGGTTCCTCTCCTTATTCTGTTGATGTGAGTGAGACATTCATTGCAACAAATTGACACTGATTTGTACATGTACTGGGTATTACTATTAGTGGAATTTTTAGCGAGAAACATATTTATGGATTTGTCCTATAACATATTAATTTTATTGAGGAATAAATTTAATTAGATAACTGTAACCTCTAATGTGGATAAATTGTTAGTGATATGCATTTAATTTTAGTGAACTCCACACCCTTGCAAAAAGCTCAAAATTGAATCCTTACTAAAATTTTTGCTTGTATGGTGTTCTGGGCAGAATGTAACTTTTTTTGCTAAAGTTTCACAATATTCAACCAAATTCAGTTGATTCATCAAGGTTGAAGATTTAGAATACACTGAGAATAGTTTTTAGGTCACCTGAGTAAACTCAGGTGACCTATTGCTATCCGTTTTCGTCTGTCGTCGTTCGTCGTACGTCGTGTGTCGTACGTCGTTCGTAAACTTTTGAACATTTTTAACTTCTTCTCTGGAACTACTGAACCAATTTCAACTAAATTTGGTATGCAGCATCTATAGGTAAAGAGGAACAAAAATTGTGAATTTCATGGTCCCTGCCCCCCTGGGGCCTGAGGGGTGGGGCCAAAACCACTAAAATTAATGCAATCTTTAAAAATCTTCTTCTTTACTCCTGGACATCAAGCAGTCAAACTGTTTGCATGACTGTAATCAGCATCGAGTCCTCTACCAAAATTGTGAAATTCATGGCCCTTGGGTCAGGGGTTCTAGTGCTAGGGCAGGGCTAAAAAGTATATAGTGAAAATGCATTATTTCTTTGAAAATCTTCTTCCCTGCTCTTGGGTATTAAATAAACCAACTAAGTAGATAGTTATGATGAGCAAGAGTGCCTCTACCAAAATTGTGAATTTTATGACCCCAGGGTCAGGGGTTCTGGTGT